>JAVTVY010031564.1:0-122450 GCA_036873755.1 Hanleya hanleyi | reverse complement strand
CCAAAGTCCTGAACTTTAATTCGAAGCTGAAAAAGAAGCAACAGAGAAATAAAACTATGAGACAAAATTATATCAATGCTAAAATATTCTGCATTCCAAAATTTGAATAAAATGAAAATTGTGACATTATAATTAAAATATTTTCTATCTATTACCATATAATGCTGAAATGAATGCTACTTCTATAAACTGGAACATAACCTAAAAAAGGTACCTTAAATACCACACAAGGTGTTTCCTGGATATTACTAGGAATTATACTAACTTATAAGTAGTTATTTATAAGTTATTATGGTCTTCTTATTTATATATATATTTTTTTTTTTATTTTTTATTTTTACTATTTGTCAATTTCATGTAAAACTTATAAACCATCTCCCAGATTTCTTATATATCAATGTCTGAAACAAAATTATATGCATACAAACTTTGGAAATTCGTCTTACCCTGTAAGCAGATATGGTGGGAGACAAAGTCTTCACCAACATGACCTCTCCAGAACGGCGATTGACGTTGAAATACTCTGTGGCGGGTGGTCCACCCTCTTGAATAAACTCGAATTCACCATTCGCACCCTGGATATGGAAATATTTTTTAATAATAACTCAAAATTGGCAGGTTATGATTAGTAGAATTCAATCTAACAATCATTTAGGAAACAAGAGCAGATCTCAGATTTATAGACATAGAAATTCCTACGAAGTAGGCTCTCATTTGCAAATTGTCCGGCGATGAGTGAGTCCATCCATCCGAATCCTTTCGTCGGTAAAATAAGGAGAACCGTTGACATCAGAGCCGTGATTTTTGGCATGAACGTGCATTGGGACTGTCACCAGCAAGTTCTGAGCTGACCTACTTTTGATGAAAATTTGACCTATAACATTACGCTTGGACCCCCAAGTCATCTTCCTCACTCTACTTCGTAGGTCCTGTGACGTTCGCCACACTACTCATGTGATAGAGTGTATACAAAATTATTACAGGTCATTATAAAGTACATATGATAATCCCTCTAATAATTCAATCCCCCTATCAAAATTCAATCACCCCAAATTTTGGGGACAAAGTTCAATCGGCTGTTCTACTAAATTTGATCATCCTCTAACATCAATAGAATAATGAAGAAATAATGGGTTATATACATGATTTTGAACCATTTTGTCAACTTCTTGTTCTAATAAATTTGATCACCCCCAGATTCATGGTCAGAAATTTCACTCCCTGTGGTTGAATTTATCTATTAGAGGGATTACCATAACAGGGAATATGTTCAAATTCTTTTTGACTGTATGAAATAGGTTTTTCATACCACAAACAATCTGACCTGTTTAAGTTACAACACATATAAGGGAAGTGGGAAGAGGTGCCGACATACTGACGGAGTCACATGACTTCACAGTATAGTCTTCTGGTTAACCTATTCTAAAGCACATACCAAGAATCTTAAGGACTCGTGATATGTGTTGAGTTGTACAGTCTAGCCTCGCTATAAGGTGCCTCGATATAGCGCTGATTCTGATATAAGGCAACATTGTGTCTCTCAAATTAACAAATGCATATCATTTCAGTCCTTTTATAAGGCTGAAAATCTATGAGGTTGTTCGAATTTGGTCCCCCAATAACAGCGTTATTGCAAGGTTAAACTGTATCTGTAGCCCAATTCGGAAAGCGTTTTATCTCCCTTGTTCCACCAGGGGCGTATTGGTGCAGAGAACTTCCGGTAGGTACCAAAGGCCCTCACAATTAGTTTTGGTAATTACATAGTCTATTTTTGAAGAAAATTATCTTTATAATGTACACGAATACAAGATCTATTGGTTCATGTAGAAAATATAAACAAAATAGTTTTTCAAACAAATAGTCTAGAATAGTTGATCAGTAGAATAGGTCGACTGCGCATGCGCGATGAGTAGTGCGCGATGAGTAGTATAGAAAGGGCACGCGATCTCTCCTTTACTCACTGCACAGCGGGTCGCATAGGTGTGGCGCGGGATAGGGTGGGGCGAGAGACCTGGGGTTTTCACTACCTGAGATTCCATGGGCCAGGCTTGCACCCTACAGTAGAATGAGTCGACTGCGCATGCGCGATGAGTAGTGTGTAGAAAAAATGGCTTACATCTGGAAATATTCTTGATGACACCAGCTACAAAGTGTCACGTTTTGTCATTATATGACTTTTCTTCAATTTGAATGAAGAATAGGAATGTTACTTTTTCTCTGCATTTGTATAACAGAGTTAAAAAGTGAACTTCCTGAGATTGAATTATTAGAGGAATTACCGTATTCAAAATAATTGTGGGTGCCTTTGGCAAAAGTGAAACCGAGGCGACTACTTCCCAGAAGCAGCTTCTAATACCTCTAATCTTAAAGAGCGGCAGTTATTCAAGGGGAGATCAGACATTTTCCGGAAAGGGCTATATCCATATGTACTTCAATCTCCAGCTGTATATTTATTTGGCCTAAGACAATGCTAATCTGACGGTCAGACCCAATGTTGTGTTAAATCCTCAACGTAATACTTGAATACTTCTACAAAATTCATTCAATCATTCTACTAAATTTGATCACCCTCCAAAATCATTAAAATGACAAAGAAATATCGGCTTATCTGCATGATATTGAATCATTTTGTCAACTTACAGATTGGTCAGCATCAGTGGCATTCAATTTGATGATGGTGACGAAAGGTGGTTGGTTCTCGGGAATGTATGTAAAAATGTTTGTGGAATGGTCGAATACCGGAGGATGTTGGTTGCGGGAAATAGAGATTGTGGCAACAGTCACCGCAGATCGTTGGGGTTGACCAGAATCTGTCGCTAACAAGCGGAGCTGAAAATGAAACAAATCAAAATGCAAACTGAAAGTAACAGTGAATAAACACATGGTGCTTATCCTCGATCAATGTCAGCCATGGAAGTTTTCAGTGGAGAATCAGTGGATATAATCTGTCCATTTTTATTAGTCGTCTATTTTGGAGCTTGTCCAAAATCAATAGTTAGATCTGCATACATTTTCTTTCTTGCTGCGTGTACAACAAACTGAACTCTACAATATGACTACCATTACTCTGTGATAATATATCCATATAAAACTCCAGTACTGCTGTTTTACATAGGGAGACGTCATAATGTATTCTTCTTCAAGTTTGCAAAGGTCATTTATGCCGTATAAAGTATATATAACAGGCAGTCCGTGTTTGCGTCGCTTGTATCTTATGCCCAGTGAAATTGCCGAATGACAAACCGCAAACACCTCTATGACCATACACAGCATTATTGAACTTTGTGCCAGTGAACACGAATACATTTTGACATCTCCCTATGTTATTGATCCCCAGAACATGAAACAACTGTACTGGAGTTGTGTATGGAGAGAATTGCAAAGTTATGTCAAGCGTGATATATTATCAACATGAAGGAGTGATGGTCATTTTGTAGAAGAGTTCAGTTTGTTATATATGCTGCAAATAAAAAATTATGCAGAGTTAACTATTGCTCCAAACTAGCCGACTGATTAAAATGGACACACTATAGTGACCTGGCGCTGCACAATTCGCTTTCAAATACCATTGTGACTATCAATGTCACTTCCGGCATATCAGTTAACCAATCGCGAAAAAACTGTGATCGTATAATGGGCCCTTACGTTTATCCAACGTCACTTGCCGATTTCGGCAACACCGGAAACACCACAATCATGGCCTTCAAACATTTAACCTCAGTTACAATATTATTCAATTGATTGCATGTTTCATAAAAAATTTGCTACAGTGAATTAAAAAGGTGGTATTGCCTTTGATCTGGCACATATTTTAGTTATTGTCTCTCTACGGGGAACTCGTAATTTCAATATAGAACATGCAACTGACGTAACTATGGCAACCCAGTTGGTGATATCAGCGATACATTTTTTCATTGCCGGTTTTTCCATGGCATGACAGCTGACCATCTCCAGTGCACATGCATAACTCTCGGCGATACATGAATCGCCGCATAAACGTGAAGTGATAAGAGTAGAAGTGGACCGTGTAGTTTACCTTGTAGATAAGTGTTGCGTCTCTAACCAGGTCATTCGCATTCTTCACTCTGATAGCTCCGTTCGGCTCTAGCTTGAAGATGCTTGGTGCCGTCCCGTCACCCACAATTGTGACCTTAACGTCGCTGAATGGAGGCTGGGTAAATGTATGACCAAATAAATGTATTATGTGAAAAATCAATCTAATTAAAATTAAATCCTATCTGCTCCCACATTTGGATATGTCGCTTGCAGAATCTAACCGGCCTGCAGTAGTGCAAGTGTCAACCAATCCCGAGAGCTCTTCATAGTGCTTTGAAGGGAACAAATGGTAGGTGCTTTCTAGTTGGCTCAGCCAAATCACACGCCACGCTGTCGGGGTATCTGCTGATGTTGCCACCCTCCCGCCAGGTTGGCACCATTTTGTGGGGTAGAATTATGGACTTGTCCTTCGCGTAACCCTTGGGTTAGAGCGGAGACATGACCCTATCCCCGCTCCCTGACTGCAAGTAAAGTAGCTAAAATGTGGCCGTGATGTCGTAAGACTATTAAATATTTAAGACCTGAGCTCTCTGAACACCAAATTCAACTGAAATCAGAAAGATCCTACAGAGCTACATGTACGATTGGGGAGCATTGATAGGATATTAATTTATTAAGATTGGTGAAAAATATACCTGTAACAATCTTCTGGATGATTATACTGATTCTCTTTAATTATGGACAAAGTTTGAATAAATCAATCACTCTGTTAAAATTCCAAGCCTTGAACATTGACAGGGCTGAGCAGCTCAGGCTCCGCAAAAGGCCATGTGAGTGCTCCGCAAAAGGCCATGTGAATGCTCCGCAAAAGGCCATGTGAGTGCTCCGCAAAAGGCCATGTGAGTGCTCCGCAAAAGGCCATGTGGAGTGCCTCTCCCAGGGCCTATTTATCAGCCTGGTAAAAGTGAAGTACTGACAATGTCGTTCAATCGAAATCAGCCCCGCTGTGAGCAAATCAGACCCATTAATAGCCAATATCAGGCTTATCAGATCAGCCTGGTGCAATTTCTAGAATGCAAGGCCTGCATTTATTCAAAAACGTTTGGTGAATTCTGAAAAAGTTGATCAATCTGATAATATCATATATTAAAGAGAAAATTCAATGTAGATAATGTTCCCAAAACATCTGTTTGTGTGTATGGTAAGTGGTCCAATAATGCCATCACCCTTTTAACATTCAATGGAGCCCAGAATTTTCTGTGAATTTTGATCAGTCAATACATCTAATGAATTTTATCACCTCTTAAATATCGGCGAAACTACATAATAATGTCCTGCTGCTTTCAGACCTTCTGTTGATCATCTCAATAGTTTTGGGTGAGGAATATTACACTTCCTGTCATTGAATTATTAGAGCTTCCATTAATGGAGCTCTAATAACCCATTAATGGAGCTCTAATAATCCATTAATGGAGCTCTAATAATTCAATGACAAGCAATTCAATTTCCCCGCATAGAAATAAGGGAACCAATTAATGGAGCTCTAATAAATCGATGAGAGGCAATTCAAATTCCGTGCATAGAAATAATGAAACATTAATGCAGCTCTAATAATTCAATGAGAGGCAATTCAATTTCCTGCATAGAAATAATGGAATATAAATGGAGGTCCAATAATTCCATTATTTGCAGGCAGGAATTTGAATTGCCTTTTATTTCATTAAAATCATTAACATAAATAGGAAGTTCTATTTCGATTAAAAAATCACAGCTACTATACAGCAAGAAAATCTTCATCATCGATGTTGGATATAATACGATCGCCGAGGTAGAAAATTTCAACTCCAAGTGTGAATGTTATATTATAAATGCTGGACATGTCAAGGAGAAATTACCTTTGTGTCATTGTCCCTGACACGGACTGTGAAGATGAGCGTGTTCGTCGTAGCATTCAAGCTGACAGGATAATTGTATGGTGTTCCCAAGAACTCTGGGGGAAACAGATTCCGGTATACATTGATTTCCGCAGTGGCAGAATTAACTGCCGGGTTAGAAGGTGTACCTAAATCTCTGGCGATAACTTGGAGCTGAAAATGAAGCAAAAGTAGATAATATTTATTCATTCATTTTATCAAAACTATTGAATTAACATGAACTGTTCTCTCCATATCTAAGCGGTTTTTTTTCTTCCAAAATCACATTGCTTGAATACTAGAATCAATTATTTGAATGATTTTCAAATGTTTTTCCGATTTTTTAAGAACTTTGAAAGTAAATTCATCTATGCAGAAGCTATCTTACTTGTCACCAGTAAATTAACTATTTTTGAAATGACATAGAGAAAATGGCAGGCACTCCTACGGCGCTGATGATTCAGTGTCAGGGACACGTTTTTTAAGCCAATGTGAAATATGTACGATACTCACAACATAGACGCCTAATTTGAGGGGCTCGTCAGCGATAAATCGTCGCAAAGTTATGCTGCCAGTCAGTCGATCAATCTGGAAATATCTCGTAACATTGGCATCAGCGACCAGTGTATATTCTACGGTATTACTGGGTGCCTGGAAATGGAAATAGATAAAACCTAGTATACGATTTGTTATCATAGGACACACACATAGATAACACCTATTATGTGACTTGATATCATGGAGCACACATAAAGATAACCCTCAGTATGTGACTTGATATCATGGAGCACACATATGGATAAAACCTAGAATGTGACTTAATATCCTGGAGCACACATATTGATAGCACCTAGTATGTGACTTGATATCATGGAGCACACATATGGATAACATCTAGTATGTGGCTTAATATCATGAAGCACACACATAGGTAACACATAGTATGTGACTTGTTATCATGGAGCACACACATAGATAACACCTAGAATGTGACTTGATATCATGGAGCACACACATAGATAACACCTAGAATGTGACTTGATATCATGGAGCACACATATGGATAACATCTAGTATGTGACTTAATATCATGAAGCACACACATATGTAACACCTAGTATGTGACTTGTTATCATGGAGCACACATATAGATAACACCTAGAATGTGACTTGATATGATGGAGCACACATATAGATAACACCTAGTATGTGACTTGTTATCATGGAGCACACATATAGATAACAACTAGTATGTGACTTAATATCATGGAGCACACATATAGATAACACCTAGTATGTGACTTAATATCATGGAGCACACACATAGATAACACCTAGTATGTGACTTAATATCATGGAGCACACACATAGATAACACCAAGTATGTGACTTAATATCATGGAGTACACATAGAGGTAACACCTAGTATGTGACTTGATATCATGAAGCACACATACAGATACCACCTAGAATGTGACTTGATATCATGGAGCACACACATAGATAACACCTAGTATGTGACTTGTTATCATGGAGCACACACATAGATAACACCTAGAATGTGACTTGATATGATGGAGCACACACATAGATAACACCAAGTATGTGACTTGATATCATGGAGCACACATATAGATAACACCTAGTACGTGACTTGAGATAATGGAGTACACATATAGATAACACCAAGTATGTGACAAGTTATCATGGAGCACACATATAGATAACACCAAGTATGTGACAAGTTATCATGGAGCACACATATAGATAACACCTAGTATGTGACAAGTTATCATGGAGCACACATATAGATAACACCAAGTATGTGACAAGTTAACATGGAGCACACATAAAGATAACACCAAGTATGTGACTTATATCATGGAGCACACATATAGATAACACCAAGTATGTGACAAGTTATCATGGAGCACACATATAGATAACACCTAGTATGTGACTTGATATCATGGAGCACACATAAAGATAACACCAAGTATGTGACTTATATCATGGAGCACACACATAGATAACACCTAGAATGTGACTTGTTATTATGGAGCACACATATAGATAACACTGAGTATGTGACTTGATATCACATATGGATAACATCTAGAATGTGACTTGATATCATGGAGCACACATATAGAAAACACCTAGAATGTGACTTGACATAATGGAGTACACATAATATAACACCAAGTATGTGACTTATAATCCTCACTGTGACTTACACCAAGTATGTGACAAGTTATCATGAAGCACACATATAGATAACACAGAGTATGTGACTTGATATCACATATGGATAACACCTAGATAACATCTTGTGTGTGACTTGTTATTATCGGAGCACACACATAGAGAACACCTAGTATGTGACTTGACATAATGGAATACACATTTAGATAACACCAAGTATGGGACAAGTTATCATGAAGCACACATTTAGATAACACTTAGTATGTGACTTATAATCCTCAATGTGACTTACCGTGCTATCTCCATCTCTGGCATTCACTGTGATGATGGGTTCTCCTAGGGGCCATGTCTCGGGGATCTCCGCTGTGTAACGTGTCACATTGAAGCGGGGAGAAAACAGATTTCTACTGACTTTGACTTGGACCACTGCCACATCGGTCAGACTAGGGACGCCGCTATCCTCAGCTTGAACTCTTATCTGATGACACAGAAATTCTCAACAATCAGTCAAATAGCCACATGAGTGAGTCTAAGTTCTAGTGTAATAACTTTTATATTAAAAATCTCCAAGAAAACAGTTAGTTTCATGCAAAGAGTAATATTTCCAAGATTTCAGAAAATAGAAAATTTTCAGTTGTACAAGTAACCTTAATGTTAAGAGAAACCACACAGTGTGCAGGAAATACATATCACATGTCCATTTTTTATATGATTCTAAAACTGTACCCATAGATGGGAGAAACAATATACAGCTAACAAGCAATACTCCAAGTTTTGAGATGGTGAAAACAGTGGAACTCTCCACATACGAAAGGACAAATAGCTGTATCACATGACCTATGGTAGGGCCAGACTGCCTAGGAAGTGATGAATAAAGTTTCCTGTTGCTCATAGCTATAAAACTACATGTAGTACGCTAAATTAAGTTTATAAATGAAGAGAAATGCAAACTATTCCAAATCATGTACATTTTTTCCACAGAAATGATGAAATCATGAAACCAGATTTATATATTTTGATATCTCTGGCGGGCATTCTGTCCCTACCAAAACCTCTATGTATGGACTAAATTTATTTTCCCATACAGAAGAGTTCCAATTTCTTTGACACTGCACTTTAACTCAAAAGATGCATATTGGTCGGGTTCATCTTTCCATGTGTCTGATGCTGTTTGTAGCCAGTAAACGTACCGCGTATGTGTTGGTGTTGTCGGTGTTGAGGGTTCCATTCAGCTCTATGTAACCATTCTGATTGATGCGGAACAAGCGGGGAGCTGGCTCATCTCCAATGATGGAGTATGTGATCTTGTTGAAGGGAGCCTGGAAGAGACAAATATATCTTCACTATTATGAATTCACAGAAGTGTGAGAACAAAAGTGTCTCTAAATTACATTTAAAGGCTCTACCAAATGATCTCCACATCCCATAAGGATATATTTGATATTTAATAGTGGTTTACTGTTTTTGGGAATGGTCAAAGTTCAAAAAAAAAAAAAAACAAACCCTCAAATATTATGCCTATGTGGAAATGCCGTGACATGCTGATCCATGATGTCGGAGTCTGATTATGATCGTTCGTAGCGAGCAATCGTAGCGAATATTCCAGTCATCATACCCAATTGTTGTATGGTACAATGCACATCACAATATGACGTCTGACTCAACTGACTAGTCAATATTATACGCCATGATCGTAATCAGACTCTGATGTCACGGGTCAGAGATTACGGCTTCAATACGTTTTTTTGCCACATCTATTTTATTGTGTTAAAAAATCCAATTTAATGTCATTTTTGTTGAAAAAAAATATAAATTTGTCCTTTACACAGCTTCTCCGTATATTTTCATGCAAAGTATGCAGGGGGTATTTTGTATAGAACCTTTGAGAGAGTGCCAGTACATGTTATAACAATTCAATCTTGTAACATTCAACTACCTCCAATGTTGTAATCCCTGTAATAATTCAGTCACAAGAAGTGAACTTTCCCACCATAGAATCTGGGGGCAATCAAATTTGTTAGAACAGGAAGTTGATCAAATTTGTTAGAACAGGAAGTTGATCAAATTTGTTAGAGCAGGAAGTTGATCAAATTTGTTAGAACAGGAAGTTGATCAAATTTGTTAGAGCAGGAATGTGATCAAATTTGTTAGAACAGGAAGTGATCAAATTTGTTAGAACAAGAAGTTGATCAAATTTGTTAGAACAGGAAGTTGATCATATTTGTTAGAACAGGAAGTTGATCAAATTTGTTAGAACAGGAAGTTGATCAAATTTGTTAGAACAGGAAGTTGATCAAATTTGTTAGAACAGGAAGTTCTAAAACGATTCAAAATTATGAATATATTCCATTATTTCTTCATTGTTTCAATGACTTTAGAGGGTGATCAAATTTATTAGAACGGCTGATTACATTTTGTCCCCGTAATTGGAGGTGATTGAATTTGAATGGGGGGATTGAATTATTAGAGAGATTACCTTAATGGGTAAATGCAAGTTATAAGTATTTAAATATGCATATGCCTGGCTAGTGCCGTATTTAGTTTAAATCAGTAAAACAGCTCAAATTTTGTTTCCAATGGGTAGTTTTGCTTGAAATTTCTTGTTTGAACAAAGAAACACACAACAGACATACCCTGCAAGAGTGATGAAATTAGCTCTTTTACTTGGGCGTATAATGCGTTCCTAAGTTTAGCACCAAAATCCAAGATGGTTATTACCACGGCAACCGATGCAAATGTTTGATCATATATCCAATAGATATAAAAAATCTTTGAGATAACTTCATTTTTGACAGAATTAAAATATTCTACTGATGACCCCCTTAAGGGAAAATAAAAGAGATATTGTTCTCTACATTCATTTTTGTCCTATTTCATGCATTTGCTGTTCCGTTCCTCTCAATATTTCCACATAAGAAAATACACTTCCTGAAAATGAATTTTCTCTTTTTATATTATTTTTTTCTTCTTTTTTTTCTATCATATAGAATAACCATAATAGACCTTGTACTATTTTATTATGGCATATACATTATACTCACTGGGTCCCGGTCTTCAGCTACCACTGTGAAAATGGAAGTGCCCACAGGGGAGGTAACCAAGATTTCCCGCCTGTACGGCTCATTCATGAAATTTGGAGGGTTATTATTTCGGCTCACAGAGATGGTGATGGTCAAAGTCTCACTGGACTTAGACTCGGGCTGACCCAAGTCATAGGCCACAATAGTTAACTGAAACAAAATAATAAATGCAAGTGTTACCAGGTATAATTAATAACATGCATAAATGATGCAAGTTTGGTGAGATATGATGGTAATGAGAAAATAGAGATGAATGAACGGATGTACGTACATGATGACAATCCCCTAAGGGACAATTTAGGTTCAAGTCCATAATCAGATGTGTGTCTGGTGTAAGTTCAGTAAGGATAGGCCTGATCATACCTAAAGTATGATGGGAATACGCAGCATGTGAAGAATGAACAAATTTGACCCAATGACCCAGAAAAAATAGGTCAATCCCACTGATTTTCAGTAGGCCGTCGCTCTCAGATCACATGCATTTACGCTCGGTTTTCCGATGTACAGTCATTCTTGAATATGGTTTTAACAATCAAATCGTGGTAAACTGACACAGTTTGACCTGGTGACCTGGGAAAATATGGGTCAATCTCCCTGATTTTCAATAGGCTTTTGCCCTGTGACCACAATGTATTTGTGCTGTAAGTTTGGGGCTCCTTGGCATATTCTTTCTCGAGATATGGTGGTAATGACAAGAGGGAGATGGACAGAGGTACGGACGTACACACATACATGATGATGACAATACCCCAAGCCCAAATTTGGTAGCGGGGTAAAAACTTTTTCTGATAGATGTAATACTTGGATGGCTGTGTCAGTGTATAAGCCATCATTCACAGTTGTAATGACTGTCCTTTCTAATAATGGTATAACTCACCGTATATTGCGTCTCTCTTAGTCCCACCAGCCAGGTCCTGATGGATATCTCTCCAGTGATCTCGTTCACCAAGAACTCTGGGGTCGACCCTCGGTATCGCACCGTGTTGTGAGGAGCCTGGGAAGGGAATTACCAACAATGCATTTTAGTGTTTATATTTTGAGCAATGAAAGACAAACTGTTACAATAACCAGGCCTATAGGAGATATATAGGAGAAAATGTAGGAGGACATTTGCCAAAGTATAGGAGAAATATAGGAATTTTCCTAATAAAATATAGGAAAATATAGTGTGTAAGAAAGATCACTACTACATTGTATGTTCCAAACTTGGTAGTTTTCTGAAGTTTAATCAAATTATTTCCACTGAATGCGGTCATAGTGGTAGTGATTGAGGAGACCTGTTCTGTTGCTTGGTTCAAGAAAGAGAGATTGAAATGTTTTCATATTTGCCGAGCAAAGGGAGGCAAATTTTTTTTTCTCAAATGTATAACCTCATGCTAATTAGACTTATTTTAGAGCATTCGTGAAAAATTTTCACAAGAAAAAGTCAAAATATAGAAAATATAGGAGGTTTTTAGTAAGATATAGAAAAATATAGGAAATATAAGTGGCACTTGCAGGCCTAAATAACTCAGAATGGAGTTTTAAATTATCATATGTTAAACAGGCTTCATTTCAAGGAGTATGGTATTCCCTCCAATATTTCAATCACAGGAAGTGAAATTTTCTACTATAAAACCAGGGGTGATCAAATTTATTAGAACAGGAAAGCTGACAAAATGGTTCAAAATCATGCAGATAATCCATCATTTCTTAATTATTTTAATGTCTTTAGTCGAGGGTGATCAAATTTATTAGAACAGTCGATGATTGAACTGATTGGTGATTGAAATTTGATAGGGGGATTGAATCATTAGAGGGAGTACCGTAACTGATTATGTTGGACTTACAATGACATCATCATCCACGGCCCCCACAGTTGTGATAACTGAACTGGGACGGTCCGTCTCTCGTATGGGGTCAATATTCCTCGGTATAGTTACCCAGCGGGGAGCGTGAAGATTACGGTTGACTGTTACTATGACAACTGCCGAAACTGACCTGGGCGGGCTCCCTCCATCCTGGGCACGAACTTCAAACTGAGAGAGAGATTACACAATGGTAGATTTGTTCACTATTCCATTGATATCATGGTACAGTAGAGGAATTTAATTTTATTGAAATAGTGATCATTTAGGCTTGTATTCAGGGCACTGTGTTATACCTCACAGAGAACTTTCCAGAAAATGATGTCATACATGATGCAGCAAAAACTGCCTGGAACATTCCAGGGCTTTCCTGATCACACTAAAGCTTGCTAGAATATTCTTCACAGCACTAGCGTTTTCACGCGTAATCTGAAACCGTCTCAAATATTCTGTACCAAAAATAGAATACACTCACTGTAGAATTAGGTCATTGTCAAAGAGTAAACAAATTATTACTGCCCAATGCCACTCTGAAAAAAAAATTCTACTAATATCTAAACAACATAAAATGAATTACAAATGACAAATTAAAGAAGAGCAAGAGTACAGCATCATAAAATCTGGAAAGAAGAGATTATCTCTTGCCAGGGCATTAATGACACAGTGAAACCCGTGAATATCGACACCTGGGTAAACCGATCAACTTCTAAATACGGGCATTATCCATGGTCCCAATACTGAAATATAAAGTATTTTGAACATTGATAAACCAGAACACTTATGATCTGGTCCCAAGCAGGGTTGGTTTACACAGGTTTCACCACTCGTCATACAGAATAGGAAAAATCAACTGAGAAAGTTCGTGGAGGATTTTATCACAATTAATGTTTGGGATTTATGGTAACATAAAGGGGTCCTCTATATATTACGTGCCACGTGGTTCAGAATGAAAATATAGGAGGGAATTTGCCAAAATATAGGAGAAATATAGGAATTTTCTCATTAAAATATAGGAAATAAAGGAGTGTTAAACAGGTCATCACAACATCGTAGGTTCCAAACTTGGTAAAATAAAGGAGAATTATAGGAATTTTCTCATTAAAATATAGGAAATAAAGGAGTGTTAAACAGGTCATTACAACATCGTAGGTTCCAAACTTAGTAGTTTTCTGGTGTTTAATCACATTATTTCCACTGAATGTGGTCATAGTGGTGGTAATTGAGGAGACCCCTTCTGCAGCGAGGAGAACAAATTTTTCTGCAATGTATTTCCTAATGCCAATTTGACTCATTTCATTGGTGGAAGTTTTCATGAGAAAAAGTCAAAATATAGGAAATATAGGAATTTTTGGCCTACATATAGAAAAATATAGGAAAGTCTAAAACATATAGGGATTATAGGAAGTATAGGAGTCGCTTGAAGGTTTGCATATATTCCACCCACTCACCATTTACCATTAAAGCCAAATATCATTCTCCCAAAATTCGACACCTCTACCATGTCTAAATAGAAATAATAAGTAATACACTTCAGATCAGCTTAAACTTCCAATTAGTGAACAGTGTTTACGCACCGTTAGCGCGCCAACGTGCTGGCCTAATCACCAAGACTTATTACACCCCCATGATGTGACCGTTGCCGCCACGTGCCGGTAGAATATAGTCCGGTCAAACCACTGAACCATTGTGAGCATGTCGGCGGTAAACAAAGGCTCCCCGTTGGCGGATTGCACGCTAACAGTGTTAAGCGGTGTACGGCAAGAACACAATCTATTCTACAGTTTAAATTACTGGCTAAGTAATTAACCAAATATATAGAATATTTGACTTCAATAAGAATGCTGTAAATGATTATCTATTATTTTTTGTTTGCGCTCCAAGGAAACTCGGCCGTCTTCCACTCTGCCATTTCATTTCTTTTCAAATGAGACACAGACGCGCATTTTGTTGGACGAAAGCGGGATATCGCTTTACCCCGTCCGAGAGAGAATGCACTGTTATGTTTATATTCTCCACTTGTTTACGCCAAACTTAAAGGTTATACAAAATGGTCTCAAAATCTGCTACTTTTTTGTGCTAAATTGTTGTAGAGGTGATTATATAGACTTGTTTTACATTTTTGTATGTTTTCAAACTGCCCAAGGTTGGAAATAGCAGCAGTAAAGTGCGACAATTTCACGCCCCTTTCAAAACGGCGAAAGCTGTGATCGCTTGACCTGTGACGTCACAACCTGATTACGATCTCGTTCAAATGCCTGTTGTGACGTCAAAATGTCAGCGACATCACGCTAGAACTCCCACAGTTGGGTGAATCTTTCGTAACAACGCCCGACGTCATAGACTATGACGTTTACGGCGCAATCGTAATCAGGTTGTGACGTCATGCACTAGAGGTTATGGCTCCAATACGTTTTCTCCCACATGTGTGCTATTCGTGTCCTAAAACCCACTTCGACGACATTATTCAAGAAAAAAATACTAATTTGTTGTTTGGAACACTACTGGGTACGTTTTAATGCAAAGTAGTATAGAGTCATTTGGTATAACCTTTAACGAGATTATTAATCTTTACAGTGTTGTTTTCTTGCTGACAATATAACATCCGTTATACTGTTCGACAGGAAGTATACATTAACACATTTGAAATGTTGGTTTTGATGTCGGGGATGCACCATCTATTCTACAGTTTAAATTACTGGCTAAGTAATTAAAAAAATATATAGAATATTTGACTTCAATAAGAATGCTGTAAATGATTATCAATTATTTTTTGTTTGAGCTCCAAGGAAACTCGGCCGTCTTGTGAACATTCGGTTGAGACTACGAATAATCTTCATTACCAAAAGTTTCCCCAAAGATAAATATATTATCAGAATTCATAAAACGTTGGTGTGTGCAAATTGCGAAGGCCGCCTCCTCTTTCAGAACGGTCAGTAAAACGGTTGAACGCAACATTTCAAATGAATACAGCTTCGTATAAATTCAGACACACGGGCGAGTCGAGGTCATAATCGGGGCAACATGCAGTGCTCGGTCAGACTAGTTGTCTCTTTGGCTTGTCTTGTTACAACCGCCTAACCAAAATATACACAGAAACTCAAAAGATCAATTAGCCCCTTACAAAGAATGACAAATACTCCAATTGTATATGCTCTTTATTCGTTACCGCCCGACTGTTAAAGGTTGCACACGAAACTTCCGATGAGAAAATAAGAATTAACATTTATGGCCCACACATCCATCGTTCCAGCTAAATAACAAAAAAGAAACAATAACAGAGATTTCTACATAAACAATAAGTTAATGCCATTTCATTTCTTTTCAAATGAGACACAGACGCGCATTTTGTTGGACGAAAGCGGGATATCGCTTTACCCCGTCAGAGAGAGAATGCACTGTTATGTTTATATTCTCCACTTGTTTACGCCAAACTTAACGAGATTATTAATCTTTACAGTGTTGTTTTCTTGCTGACAATATAACATCTGTTATACTGTTCGACAGGAAGTATACATTAACACATTTGAAATGTTGGTTTTGATGTCGGGGATGGAGGGAGGGACTTCAGCTATAAATAATAATTAAACAATTTGCAAGAATTTTGAATATATAAAAACGAATGACTTGAACTTGCGCATCTGTATGAGAAGCGGCCGTAAGATGAAACTTCCAATAAACAAATACCTATTCTTTAATACCAGAAAAGCTATTCCGTGAGACGCGCAAGTCTGGGTCAACTTTGAAAGCAGGTGTCCGACGAAGCACAAATTACAATCCATTTTGCAAGCAGTGTTTATGATTAAAATAAATCTTAAATCTATTTCCTTTTACAAATTCGTGCCGATTAATGCCACGTGGACTCCCAACTGATTTTCTTGAGCTCTGTCGCGTGAACGATCGCTCGCTAACAAAGCAGCTCGCTTCCAGCCATTGTCTGACCGTGCTGATAGCGCGCGGCCTGTGTTCAGTCATGTCGACGGACTACATTCAACAGAGTTAGAACAATGGCCAGCCGATAATCATGGGCATTGGCGCGCTATACCTTTGTGTTGGCGCACTTCGTTTGCGCGCCATTGGTGCGCTAACATTAACCTTTCAGCTGATCTGAAGTGTATATGGACGGCCCCCTATTTGGACGGCCCCCTATGAAGATTGTCATGTGATAATGTAGATACCCTGTACTGTAGCTGTCGCTGGCGCGAGATATCCTGCGTGAGCTGAATGGAGCCAACGGTAGGATCAGGTATATTGAAGAAAGTAGCATCTGGACGGTCTCGTAGTACACTGTACGTCACACTGCCAAAAGTACCCTGTAATACAGACAATCAGTGTAAGATATTAAAGGTATGGTATTCACTGCAGCGCTGTCATATTATCATCCATCTTAGGAATTCTGATTAGATAATTCGATGCTAATTTACAGTACCGTTGAATGTACATGGAATTGGGCAAATATATTAAATTAAGCTCTTCAATTACATTCACGGAAATTGCATATTGGAGTAAAACGCATAAATCCGCTCATCTTCTGATAAAAAGAAGCTACTTCCCCTCAAGTGAAATGTACTTATGTAAAGCTAGCTATGTTTATTCCAGGCCTACTCCATGTGTGATCCATATCAATTCAATCTGAAGGGATCACCTGTCATATACCCCGTCCAAAGGTTACAATATAAGAGGGCTGATTGGCACTGTCTTACACATTTCTATTTACACAATGAAACTTCATGTCAATTTTTATTTCAGTCTAAATTACAACTTGAAATTTACCTGGGTATCCCGATCGGATGCTATTACCCTAACAACCTCCTGGTTGGTGGGGAATGTTGAATTAATCGTCACGCTATAGGTGGTGTTTCTGAACGCTGGCGGGTAGACGTTCCTCTGCATGTTGATAACGACTCGAGCAGTATTATCACTGATCATCGACGGATCTCCCAGATCTCTGACTTTGATCTCCAACTGCACAGACAAACAACAACAACATGAGTCCGATTTTTTCTCTAGTAATTCAATAATCTGCCAAATTTGCATCAACGTTTCATCATCCTTGAAATTTAAGAGAAATTAAATAGGGAAACATTTGCTTATGCACCATTTCAACAAATGCATATTCCACAAATTTGATCATCTCGAAATCATTTATTACCATCTAACCAATAAAGGGACAAACAGAATTATTGAGATCGAACGTCAACTTTGACCTGCATGCCTGTGTTATATTATACTCCAGGAGAAACTCTTTTTATTAATTGCTTTTATTGTGACTTACATTAACAACTTGTTCAGTCAATATATGATGCACTGATACAAGCTATCCAGTGTTATAGCCATCGCACTCAGCAATTTCCGAGGTCAATGCTGATGCAACATCAGTTTACCTCAGCTATTCTTAACAGGGTGTTGAATTGGGGTTATTTTAATTCCACAAGATATTTGACGAATGCGCATGCGTGTCATGTTTTTCTGCACAGTGCAATCAGAGGGTGCACACCGACAGTTTAGGAGGTCACAAACCCTGACAATGGGAGAGTGAGACAGCGGCTGATAGGGACAGAGTAGAACATACCACATATCTAGGTTGGCTGTCCAAGGTAAGGAGCTGGGATATGGTCAGATTTCCCGTCAACGGATCAACACGGAAGTAGTCACCACCGCCAAACTGAGACAGAGCTATAAAATATCGTAACTGGCTGCTGGGGCCCTGAAACAAAGAACAAAATAGACCAATCAGACAGGTGAACCACAAAACAAGTCCAAAAACTATTCTAAATGGTAGATCTATTGAAGGTTCCATAGGTGTCATAGAGCAGCTAAATTTGTGACTGAATATTTCTTGGTTTAGTAAATGATTCACGTCCAATATGTTTAAAAGGGATAAAAATACACTTGCTCTGAACAACTTGTTAGGTCATAGACTTTACCATACAGGGCAATATCTGGTCAAATGTGAGGGTAAAAGACAACTGTACCATAATTAAAAGTGGGTTGAAAAATCTGCTTATGTTATATACAGGTGGATCAACAGACCTATTCATGGGTATCAAAGGCACGGTCTGTCTCACATTTCGAGGGAACGAGATTTTTCGGCAGTATATCAGAGCCAATTTTTCTCAGAGCAATGAAACTTCGCACATCATCTGAACATTATTTGTGCATTTTTATCCTGAAATTTCATGAAAATCCAACCAGTACGTGGGTCAAACTCCCCTAAACGAATTTTGCATGTTAAATTATGACGTCATTGCAGCCAGTCCCAATGTTACAACATTGCAAGCCCAACGTTGTGCTTCGAGAATAACATGTGAAGCATTGGAGATTTTCTTTGATTCTGAATAGATTTTCTTGAAATTTCAGGATAGAAATGAACAAATTACATAAAGGTACTGTGAGAAATTCTATTGATCTGAGAAGAATTGATTCTGATAAATTGTCGACAATCTCGTTCCCCCGTAATGTGAGACAGACAGTAGGACAAAATACCTGCTTATGACACCTACAGGTGGGTTAAAGACGGCTACTTCTAACACTTACAGGTGGGTCCAAGTCAATGGCAGTTGCGGTGTAAAGAACTGATCCAATTGGCTCGGTTTCTGGAATTGTCACAGTAACATCTAGACGAGAAGTTAGACGGGGTCGATACTGGTTACGTTGAATGGTTATTTCCACAACACCGATATCAGTCAAAGGTGGCCGTCCACCATCCTGGACCTGAATCCATATCTGAAAGATATGGGGAAAAAAAATTAATTACATTTCATAATTACATTTCATTTCATACAAATTTTCAACCATTCAATTCGAGTAACAAATCAGGCTTAATTTTTCAATTAAGAACCCCATAGATGCAAATGAACAATGAAACTCCTGACATAAATTAGTGGTATTTAGAAAATGACACTGCAATCAGCCTCAAAATCGAAAACTCTCTCAAAACTCTCCTGTCTGTTTTTCAGCAGCGAAGTTTGCTAATGCAGGTGTTATATTTGACGATAATGGGATTGCCATGTACAATGAATGCAAGAATATCTTGTCAGAGAAATTTGAAACTCTTTTGAAACTTTGAGACATGAACTTACAGTGTAGATGTTTTCTGGAGCCCTGGTCAGATCGCCCCGAACTCTGACCATGCCCGTGTTAGGGTCAAAGGTGAAATAGTTGAGGGCAGCCTGTGATAGGTTACCAATGACAATCAGCTTGGTCTCGTTGAAAGGAGCCTGAAATCAAAGAAATGTCACATACTTTTATTTCTACATTAGAAAATTACTTCCTCTGGTCTAAATTACCGGAGTCATGAAAAATGTCAAGTAACAGAATATATGATTTGCCAGTTTGGTAATCGTCATAGTCGAGAGAAAATGCAGACCGTATACCATGCATGTCCTCCATAAGAACCTAGGTTAAACAATGGGAGAAATGAGCAAAAATGTTGTTATTCGAAAACGACTGGATAGAAATATTTAATACTCGGTGAGGTAATGTGAACAAATAAATACTAGGTTTGGTATATGACAATTTATTTGACCTATTTCCTTCCATTTTCACATAATCAGCATTATTGCTCCTTTCCTCCTTTGTTTAACATGGGCCCATATGGTGAACATATGCTCGGTTTAAGGCCTGCCTCTTCAACCGACTGTGTGTGCTGGTGTTGAATGATCACTGATGATCGCTAATTGTATTAAAGCACTCTAAACATGAGAGCACTCTAAACATGAGAGCACCTAAAAGGAGCACTGACCTCTCAGCCTTAAAAACATTGTTTGTTCACGGATTTTGAACATTGGAGATCAGGCTTCACAGAGGTACTAGTCATTGTGCCAAATAATTACCAAACATTCTTATGTAGGCCTATGACCCGGGCAAGTAAGTATGAGAGCATGTATTAAGGTAGGGGGAGAGGGGCAAGAACTTGGAATTTGGACAGTTAGTGCACATCTACAAGGCACTAAGCATGCATGCACCAAGTTTCAACTCTGTTCAAGGAGTACTATCCTCTACTAAAGTGCAATACATGTTGGTGAGTATAGGTAAAGTGCAATAAATGGGGCACAAATGTTTAGAATGAGGTAAAGAACTATACCATGCACATCTGCAAGATACTAAGCATGTTCCATTTCAGTCTCAAAGTTGTCCATCAAATAGAGACCAAGATATGAAGCAGACAAGTAATTATTGCTGGAAGGAAATGAGATATGGACCGGACAAGAAATAGTTGGACCATATAACACCTTGACCATACGACTGGACGTAAATACCGATTACAAGATCCTGCAGCCCAATGGGCTGAGGGATAAAAAGTCAGTCAAGTAACAAAATTGTATGAGAGCAGTCAAAACAAAACGTCAGTCAAGTAGCAGAATTGTATTAGGGCAGTCAAAAAAAAGTCAAGTAACAGAATTGTGATCGAGTAGTGCAAAGAAATTCAGTCAAGTAACAAAATTGTATTAGAGCAGTCAAAAGAAGTCAATCAAGTAACAGAATAAGTATGGGTTGTTGTAATGTTCCATAACTCATCAACTTACCACAGTATCCATATCGATAGGTGTAACTGTGACGACGTGACCAGGCGCTGTAGCATTCTCCGAGACTGTCCTCCTGTAGGGACTGCCTTGTAAATATGGAGCATGTCTGTTCCTGTTCACATTGATGGTAACTGTGGCCTCTACCAGGCCTTCCTTACTCGGAGTTCCGGAGTCAAACACTCGCACAGTCAGCTGTTGATAGAGAGAGAGGACAATACAGTGTAAGTGTAGTTAGTTCTGACCCTGATAATAATGAAACTTGTGAAGAGCCCATGACAGCGGCGAAATTACAGAACTCTGACATTCTACTAAATTTGGATTCCAAGTTGTGTCATCTTGAACCAGCGCATCAGGAAGAACTTCGAACTCTGCTCAGTCAATATGAACATTTGTTTCCCGACATTCCTACTCGGACTGATACAATTTCATATGACGTCAATGTCGGAGATTGGACATTTGCTCGAACTGTAAGCGGCTGAGCGGTGTTGGACTATCAAAATACAGAACAGCGATTTGTGCAGCACAGACTGTATAGAGATTTGCACATCAAAACGGACTGTGAAATATACACCGGTATAGCATTGAACAGCAAGACTATATTTCGCATTTATTTGTTGTATTGACCTTACTTAATTTGTATATGATTTTAGTATTGTAAATAAATATTTGATTGTTAATCCTTGACTTCACAATAGTTTTCTGTTACATTTTTTCTATTATTGTTTATGTAACAACAGAATTAAATATGATCATATTTCTGATACACCCTTCACCAAAAAATAAACATAAAAATCATTAATTTGAGCTAATGGAAATATTTCTGAAGCAAAAAAACAACTGTTAATATTACATATTTTCAGAATGTTTACAATCTGCCTTTTCCACATTAATCTTTGGACAATGCTATCTTGCCCCACTGGCGGCGACCGGTGTACTGGCACATGGGTGACTGCATGAGCTCCAGTTCATTCTCATCTCTCCTATATTTATAACCTGGAGCAGGTTTTTCTAACTATTGATAACGGGTGTAAATATGATAATATGGATCAAATATTCCAAGAAAGGTCCAATAAGCTTACATTTACGATAATTTTGGCAACATCAGGTCAAAAATAGTCCCGTTATCATCGATTAAAAATATATCCTGGGTTGAAGAGATAGCACAGTACCCCGATTAATGAACCAGAGCTCATGTGGCCATGCAGTCACATCTTGCAAGACGACATTGTCCAGGAATTAACTTGAATTATAGTGCAAATCCTCCATCATGCCTCAATCTCCATAGAATAACATTAAATAACCAAACCAGATGTTGATATGGCTTACCCTGTATTCGGTTCTCTGCTGGGGGTCAAGCTGGAGAGATTTCTTGACGGATATCCAACCCGTTTTTGTGTCAATATCAAAATACTCCTGTCCCAAAACTGTGCCAGTCAATGCAAAGTTCAACGTATCGAATGGGGGCTGGAAATAGATAACAACAAAAATTGTGAGACCGTGCACAAACGGGATAACTTACAGATCTGAAAGTGCAATAGTAGGATCTAGTACAATGATGCTGAGAGCCTCAATCCAGGATGGACATGAAGAGGTAGATATACAGGATTACAGATAACCATATAACATGTACAAGTTTGAAAGAGGACATAAGGGACCCTTAAGAAAAATACGTGCACAGAAAATCAGACATTTTCATCCCCCACCCCCACTCCCCAAAAAATACACAGGTCCATCACTATGGTTAAAGTTATATTGTTATGATAATGGGACATCTCTACTTTCTTGGAATGGGAAGTTGAGAGAAATGTGAACATTTTTATTAAGGTTTATTGATGTGGAGACAGCTTACGTTTACCATTCACACAAGAACATAAGCTACAAGAAAAGTGCAAAGCAGATATCTGGATTTCTTTTTCGAGACATCGGAGGTGCATTGTGGTCTAGTTATCCAAGTTTTTTAACATCAGTGCTCGTGCACAACTGAGATAACTAAAACAACAATTCGTCTCCCAGATGCAGAAAATAGTAATCACGATATCCTCTATGAAACCTCCTTTCTGCCTTTAATACATTTTCAAACGGTTCGTATGTAGTAATAAGTTTCCAAAATTTGGTCACTGTGTCTCAAGCAGACTTTCCTAAAATGCGGTAATGGACAGACGGACATGACGACGACCATATCCCGAGGCCAAAATGGCCGAGGGGTAATAAAAAGACTGTTGTATGGTAATAACCTGCGTATCATCATCTCTGGCGATTACTTGACCAAATCCATCCCCAAGTCCTCTTGTCTCTGCCACATTAAATGTATATGACGTCCGTACAAAGTAGGGCACTTGCAAGTTCCTGTCGACAATCACCCGAACAATAGTCGTATTTCCCAATGCAGGACTTCCGTTATCGTATGCACGAACTCTTATCTACAAATGGAGAGGAAGAAACTTCAGATGACAGTACCTTCAAAAGAGATAAAAAAAACTACATTCATCGAAACTTACCTTTATCCAGTCCTAAAAAATATCTGTTGTACATGTACCTTATTCAGGTCTACATTCCTGCTACAATATATTTATGGTTGTCTTTTTTTGTTTATTATTTGAAAAATTCATTTTATGCATTCCTGATCATGCAAATGCTATTACGGAATCTTGGAAACAAATAGCATTTAATTCATAGAAGTACTGTTGAAAACATAGATGGATTCTACCAAATGAAAAGATGGATTCCGAAGAATTTCTGTCTCTCTTTTGGTATACTAAACATGAATTTGAGCTACAACAATGATTATCCCACTTCAGACAAAACTGTTTGCTTTCACTGGACCGCCATATCCTGCCAGCAGAGCTTGTATACCATCAGTAGTGGATTATCTCCCTTCGTGCTTGGCATACATGTGGCAATCAAATGCTTTGATGCTTTAAGTTCCATGGCAAAATTAATTCTACCTCACTACTGTATCGCTGTACTGGATAATTATTTGTACTGAATGTGAGCTTCGTCATTTCTAGTTATTTTCTGACTTGTATTAACATAATAATTCTTCGTAACCATCCATCTCGATCACTGACACGGAGACCTGTCGACATCTAGCTTTTTTCCCATGTACATTCGATGTTCATTTTGTGAACAACAACAGCAAAAATTCAACCTAAACTTATTCTTGCAGATAATTTACAGCTTTCGTCAGTTATGTCCACAGTATTCGTAACTACAGAAAGTTTGAATGTTTAGACTCATGATGTGCCAATGAGAAGGATTATAACAAAAAATAACCCGGAGTATTCTCAAGTCTAAAATTATCGTTGTCATGCCACTTTCCAGTGAGGCTGTCGAGAAGGGTGTTTTAGACTTCCGTTGATGAATCTATGGCGGGATAAATTTGTTGCACAGTTGGTCAGTGGAAATATATAATCAGCAATTTTTATTGGGCATCGCTCGTCTGAAACCCCGCCAAATATAAATCTTACAGACTCCATATATATTTCCATATTGGGTCACTGACCAACTGCGTAACTAATAATCTTTATTTCAAATGAACGCAGAAAAGATGAAAAACCGGTACTCACAATATAGACGGTCTGTACATCACTGTCGAGGGTTCTGGACACGAATATCTCCCCTGTTCCTGTGACACCAAAATAGGCAGGAGACGGAGCATCACCCGTGATTTCGTAGAACACCTTGTTAAAGAAAGGCTGAGAAACCAAAGAAAAATATTAGTTTATAAAGAAAACACACGTCTGCACATTAAATTCGGTCCAGGATTCAGTCTATTCTTTTACTTGAAGTAATGCCTCTCTAGTTGCTTTATCCTGAAACTGGGCCAACCCGTCCTTGATCTATCCTCCTGCTGCTGAGCATAAGTTGGCGAAGATGCAAGATTCATTTGGAAATGACTCGGCCCGGGGTTGAACCAAGAAGGCAAGGCAGGCACAAGGTCACCACAGTGGATTTCAAATGAGTGAGTGAGTTGAGATTTAATGTCGCAGTATTTCTATATATAGCGACTATCAGTTTGACTACAATTAATAATATAGTTAAAGTTAGCTTATCAAATTACACTCACCGATGGGTCATTATCTCTGGCCTGGACGCGGGTTACTGTAGTGTTAACGGCAATGTTCTGTGATATAGGAATATCCCTGCCTGGGACCAGCACCCAGTATGGTGCATACAGATTTCTCAGCACTCGTACTACAATGATGCCATGTTCGAAGGCCTGTAATGGTGGAGTGCCCCGATCAGACACACGCACCAATATCTGATAAGAGAATAAAAGAAAACAATACAGTCACTCATTTCTTACATGAAAGCTTCATGCATTAATAATCTTGACATTCCTAAAGCTAAAACTTGAGTATTCTCATTTCAAATGTCAATCATCAAAATTGCTGGTTCAACTTCCAATCTTTGATATTCTCGTTCGAAATGCTAAACTCATGTGTTGTCAATCCGTCAATCTTAGATATTCTCATTTGTGATGCTGAACTCAACATTGCCATTCCAACTGCCAATCTTTGATATTCTCATTCGTAATGCTAAATTCATGTGTTGCCATTCCAACTGCCAGCCTTTGATATTCGCATTTGAAATGCTAAACTCATGTATTGCCATTCCAACTGCCAGTCTTTGATATTCTCATTTGAAATGCTAAACTCATGAATTGCCATTCCAACTGCCAATCTTTGATATTCTCATTTGAAATGCTAAACTCATGTATTGCCATTCCAACTGCCAGTCTTTGATATTCTCATTTGAAATGCTAAACTCATGTATTGCCATTTCAACTGCCAATCTTTGATATTCTCATTTAAAATGCTAAACTCATGCATTGCCATTCCAACTGCCAATCTTTGATATTCTCATTTGAAATGCTAAACTCATGTATTGCCATTCCAACTGCCAGTCTTTGATATTCTCATTTGAAATGCTAAACTCATGTATTGCCATTCCAACTGCCAATCTTTGATATTCTCATTTGAAATGCTAAACTCATGTATTGCCATTCCAACTGTCAATCTTTGATATTCTCATTTGAAATGCTAAACTCATGTTTTGCCATTCCAACTGCCAGTCTTTGATATTCTCATTTGAAATGCTAAACTCATGTATTGCCATTTTAACTGCCAATCTTTGATATTCTCATTTGAAATGCTAAACTCATGTATTGCCATTCCAACTGCCAATCTTTGATATTCTCATTTGAAATGTTTAACTCATGTATTGTCATTCCAACTGCCAATCTTTGATATTCTCATTTGAAATGCTAAACTCATGTATTGCCATTCCAACTGCCAATCTTTGATATTCTCATTTGAAATGCTAAACTCATGTATTGCCATTCCAACTGCCAATCTTTGATATTCTCATTTGAAATGCTAAACTCATGTATTGCCATTCCAACTGGCAGTCTTTGGTATTCTCATTTGAAATGCTAAACTCATGTATTGCCATTCCAACTGCCAATCTTTGATATTCTCATTTGAAATGCTAAACTCATGTATTGCCATTCCAACTGGGAGTCTTTGATATTCTCATTTGAAATGCTAAACTCATGTATTGCCATTCCAACTGCCAATCTTTGATATTCTCATTTGAAATGCTAAACTCATGTATTGCCACCCCAACTGGCAATGTTTGATATTCTCATTTGAAATGCAAAACTCATGTTTTGCCTTTCCAACTGCCAATCTTCCATTTCAAATGCCGATTCTCAAAATCACCATGACAAATACTAAATAAATCATTAGTAATAACACCACAAATGACAATCCTTGATATCACAAATGACAATCCTTGATATTCTCATGGCAAACTTTGATCCTCGATGATCCTATTTGAAAATGCCAATTGCTGATAATCTGGATTTACGAACAGGTTAACTTACCCTATAGTACTCATCCGTGCCTCCCGTGAGTGACTGGCGTAGACGAATCTCACCATTACTTTCATCAATCTGGAAGAAGTTCTGAGCATTGCCAAGGCCGAAAATCTCAAACCTGAGCTCATTGTAAGGTTTCTGTGGAGATGAAGAAATTGAAGTTTCGAGATCATATGTCAAAACTGATATCCAGATAATAATAACTGATAATTCGAACTGATAACAGAAATTTAAAAAAAACAGAGTTAAAAATAACTGCACATATAATGAGTGATACTTGTATTTGTTGACTCCTCTGCAGGGTTCGTACACTTTGAAGCTTCCAATTTTCAAGGCCTTTTCAAGGTAATATAGTTATTGTTTTCAAGGCATATTACTGTCAGTGTCATTGAAGCTATATATAGATCAATTTTCTGAATTTTTTGTCTTAAATATGAGCATGAATATCATGTGAACAAATATATTGTTCATACACGGTCTTCCGAATAGACATGGAGATTCTTTTTTGATGATATATCGTTATGATGGGGTAAATTTCATCATCCACCGGCAAAGAGCAGTACAACTTTGATCTGCAAGTTAACAATTGAAATTGACAACAATGGACAGGAATTCCAATTTTCGGCCTCTTCAAGGTCTTTAGCACAATTTATATTTTTCAAGGTTCATTGCATTTTCATGCCTTTTCAAGGAGGTAGCGTATGAAACCTGTCTCCGCCTGGATTCAGAAAGTTTTAATATTTGGAATAGAAAGCCAGCACAGAAGTTATGCTTTTTTTATTGTCTGAACAGGAGCAGTCCTCTATAACTCGTCACTACAATCCAGGGACCTTCCTATTCACAATCAACACAATCCAAATTGCAATAAAGAGACTAAGATCAGTAATGATCAGACCAATCAAGAGCTACTGCAATGCTATAATTTCAAAACACAGTTGTGGAATATCAATGTTTCTCCAATTTTGCTGCAAATGTTTCTGCAATTTTGCTGCAGTATAATGGCCTAATCAGGAGGCTAAATTGGTCTGACAAAAACAAAATAAGAAGAATCAAATCAAATCCAGTTATGCTGAATGAAATTAATCTCTATAGTTTCAAAAGCACTTTTATGGAAGAAATGACGAGGGAGGGGCTCGAGGCTTTTTTATATCGTTTTATTTTGTTCTCTTTTGCAGAGACCAAATATATTCTTTTTCCTGGCACACCGATGCAGTAGTTTAATACACTTAGCATGAGTTAATTGAGGAGTCAGCCTTCAACGATATTATTTCCCTCAAATAAAACAAGACGCTGACTCAATGTCAAAGAACATTATGCGAAACATTGAGAGAGAAATCTGTAAAAACATTTTTGTGGGCAATAAAAACAGTTGACGCTGCGCTAAAACACTGATACGGCAGTGTCTGTGAAGCTAAGAATTTATTTTGTTCAGTCTTACAGAAGTATCGTTGTCCTCGGCGTTGACATCGTAGATCAAGAAATTGAAGCCGACTGTCTCCGGCACAGTAACATTGACCACATGTTCTACACCAGGCGGGTTAGTCAGGCGGGGACGGTGCTGGTTTCTCGAAACGGTTACCAAAACCAGTGTAAAACCAAGCTTATTGGGACGTCCAGAGTCAGCCGCTTGTACACGAATCTGTAAACCAAACAATATCGTCAAAACTTGAGGATAGGAAAACAAATATGCTGTAGGCTACAGTAGCCTACCACTAATTTTGATATACCACAAAAGTATCATATCGGTCTGAAAATGACTCCAAAAAAACACAACACATTGAATATGACAATGTAGAAGATTCACAAACTCAAAAAGCAATGGTCATAAAGTATCTGATCAAATGGTATGGTATGGGGCCAACGATGGATTTATCATTTCACAACCCATTCGATAAAATCAGAATTTCCAATTAGGCAGTATGCAATATATTGCTTCAAGTCATATTACAATCTGCATGTACCTATGGCGAGGAAATGGACTCACTTTAGGCCTACCACTGAATGGGGCACTCCCACTATAATTCAAGTTAATCCCTGGACATTGCGGTTTCGCCTTGATGGTAGTGGGCAGTGTACCAAACCTGGCTGGCAGCATGAGCTCCGGTTTGCTAATTGGGGCGCTTTGCTATCTCTTTAACCCACAAAATATTTTTGATCGATGAAAACTGGACTAGTCTCGACCTGATGTTGCCAAAATTATCATAAATGTAAGCTTATTGGTCCTTCATTGGAATAGTAGGAATATTTGATCCATATATTATCATATTTACACCAGTTATCAATCATCCAAAAACCCTCCCGGGTTAAAGATATAGGGGAGAAATCATGAGAACGAACCGTAGCTCATGCGGTGACCAAGTGCCAGTGCACCTGACACCGTCATCGGGGCACGATAGCATTATGCAAGGGTGAATGTGGAAACGGTAGATTGCGGCAAAAAACATATTCGCAGTTTCGGTTCTCCTTGACATGCAATGCAATGCAATGCAGTTAAATACATGCAGTGAACTATTATAGCAAATAAGCAGTATTACCGTACGAAAATATGAATATTGGAAATATGAAGTAATCAATATCATCGTGCTACTTACTCTATACTCTGGAGTGGAGTCGGTAAGAATTCTCTCTCTCAATGTGATTCTGCCATTCTGATCTATCGCAAACACATTCTCGGCACCCAAGTCTCCCACGAGGCTGTACGTGATGGAATTGAAGGGTGGCTGTAAGACAAGACAAGAGCCAGATAGATTAGAATACCAGTCCTCTTTCGGTTGGTTAGTTAGTTAGTTTTTTTATACAGTCCTTGAATTTATCAGAAGAATGTAAAGAGGGAAATATTTTTCGTTTATTAAACTGATACATTCAGGCTTTTCTTCTCCAAACTCTCCACTCATATTTGAGAATATCATTTAGAACTCAGGCAAGCCTATATTCTCAACTTCATATTTGGGCCTAAGTTTTAGATTATATAGTCTCCACTAACTGAGTATTATCAACATGTCTATGTTCTCCTCAGTCTCAGTCGAATGGTCAGCTATGGTAATCCTTCTAATAATTCAATCACAGGAAGTGAAAATTCAGGGGGTGATCAAACTCATTAGAACAGGAAGTTGACGAAATGGTTCAAAATCATGCATATCATCCATTATTTCTTCGTTATTCCATTGATTTTAGAGAGTGATCAAATTTATTAGAACCAAAGATCGAATTTTGTCTCCAAAATTGGGGGTGATTGAATTTTGATAGGGGGATTGAATTATTAGAGGGATTACTGTAGGTGTTAAGATGACTGACCAGCTGGATATTTAAAATCTTCCGAATGCCCAAATGATAACATGTAGCCTCCTTTTCTAGCATGTCTATAGAGTAAAATCAAGTTCTGATAAAGCAGTTATTTCAAATTTCTCATTACACATGTTTGATGATAATTATATTGAAGGGACGAAGAACTGCGATATATCTATCAACATGCATCATTAACAGTTCTTTACGGTACGGTAATTGCTTTGATAATTCAATCCCCCTATCAGAATTCAATCACACCCAATTTAGGGAAGAAAATTTGATCGGCTGTTCTAATCAATTTGATAACTCCCTTAAATCATTACAGTAACAAAGACATAATGAATTATCTGCATGATATTTGACCATTTTTTCAACTTCTTCTTCTAATAAATTTGATCACCCCCAGATTTTATGGTCAGAAATTTAACTTCCTGTGATTGAATTATTAGAGGGGTTACCGTAATGCTGTGAACCTAATCCATGAAGCTAGACCAATTTGTCTATCCTCAAGGGATATTATTAAATTTTTAACTACTGACCAGGTCCGCGTCCGTCGCTCTGACAGTCAAGATTTCTCTCGGAGGTCTCGAATCCACAGGGATACTGGTCGGGTACTGAGTACGGTTGAACACAGGAGGAAACTTGTTACGTTGCACGGTCACCTCCACGGTTGCGTCCCGGGTAGACTCCAGTGGTAACGGCTGTCCATTGTCCCTGGCCTTTACATACAACTGTAGCAGAGCAGAAAACGCACCGAGGATAAAATTCAATGTGATGAGATAGAATGAATCTGGACATAATGTCCAAACTAAATCCAGCTTGAATTTCCAGAGCCTATTGTAAACATAATGGGTGTAAATGATAAGATTTTGAATAAATGTGAATTGCAATGTATCAGATTTGAAATGCATTCATTTTCATTCAATTCCCAAATTATTTCATTTTGAAGTATTCAGTTAAACAGCAGCATCTAAAAAATAAACATACCCTATTTACTAACTTAATCGTGTTGATGAAGAATCAAATATCATGGCATCACTGTATGCAGACAATAAAAACAAAGACATTTCAAAATACTTACAAAGAATCATATTCACTGGATAAATATAATTAAAGATGTAATCAGCCTCAAAATGGGTAGATTTTGTAAACTTTCCCGTGCGTTTTTTCAGCATTGAAGATTACCAAAGCATCATATGTATTATATTCGATGATGGTGTGATCGTCATATACAAAAAATGCAAGAATATCTTGTCAGACAAATTTGTAACTCTGCCCGCTTCGACGACTTTTCTGTCTCGCCATTGAGTGTGTGTTGTACGCGGAGAGGAAAATGACATCACTGCCTGACGTATGAGTGACGTAGCGACGCTCACGAATTTGAATGCTGCACAGCTGCAGCCATGGGATAACGTCATGGCTCGTGCCTTCGGTTCGGTAATGTCGCACAGCATACGTTGGTAGAATGCACCATACGTGTATACGCTTGTTGACACGGCCGGGGAAAAATAAACAGCATGCCATGCCGTTTATTTTTAAAGATCAATTCCTTCTATTTTTCTCGTGAATGGTAGAAACAAGTTTATTTTTTTGTGGTCAAATGTGTTTCATTTTGTACCTGTTGTAACATATGTCACTTTCGCTGAGTTTGAGAGACACTGATTTCAGCCCAGATTTGAGGCTGATTACATCTTTAATCTCAACACAAAGGAGCTTTATTTTTCAAGAGAGAACAGAGAACAACCAGCTTCCTAACCGACCTCAATGTATATATACAGTGAAACCTGTGAACAACAACGAATTTACACGCAACAACAACAACGTCAAATATGACCAGTGTCACCAAAAAATCTCAGGATTCGTCCCTGTTGGTATACAGAGGTTTCACTGTAATTTAGTCTGACTGGGATATACGAGCACAGAAGGCTTACCCTGTACACTTCACGGTCAGTCTGGTCTTCCCACAGGGGCTTGGCCACATATATACCACCCGTACGAGCGTCGATCCTGAAGTAGTCTTGTCCTTCACTAGCCCCCGTCAGCTGGTAGGTCACTTCATTGTGAGGAGCCTGTGATTCAATAAACATCAACCCATACATATAGCCCAATTCGGAAAAAGTTACCTCCTCGGGCCATTGGCGGTTTCAAAAATTTAAACCAACCAATCGACAGTGGCAATGGCAGATATCCATGATGCATTGCAGGTTTTAAAAGGGTCGCTTATAAATAGCCAAGACTATCAGTGAAAAAGTACTGTTATCATTCAAATTTACTCGCAAGCAATTGACAACTGAAGACAACAGAAAGACATGTTAATAAAATCATCTTCCTGGATAACACAGGCCTGCAAGTGGTTCATGGTGAAAATATAGGAGAAAATGTAGGAGGAAATTTGCCAAAATATAGGAAAAATATAGAAATTCTCTTAATAAAATATAGGAAATTATAGGAAATAAAGGAGTGTAAGACAGGTCACTACTATATTGTATGTTCCAAACTTCGTAATTTTCTGGTGTTTAATCAAATTATTTCCACTGAAGGTGGTCATAGTGGTGGTGACTGTGGAAAGCTGTTCTGCTGCTTGGTTCAAAAAAGCGACATTCAAATGTTTGGAAATTTGCCGAGTGCAGGGATGCAAAAATATTTTCTGAAATGTATTTCCTCAATTTGACACATTTCAGAGCATTGGTGAATGTTTTCATGAGAAAAAGTCAAAATATAGGAAATACAGGAGGTTATGAGTAAAATATAGGAAAATAAAGGAATGACTCAAAAATATAGGAAAATATAGGAGGCACTTGCAGGCCTGATAACAATAAAATAAGAAAAAAACAACAATTATAATATCTTTATTTTGCTTTTGTAATTCTGTGCCAATTAGACAATCAACTGTAAGATTCAACTGGATGAAATTGCATTCTTATTCAACAGAGAACCAGCATGATTTAAACTAAGTCATCATAGCCAAAGAGAAACTTGGCACTGACCACAGTGTCGTCGTCGACAGCCTCAACATAGATGAAGCCTCGCCCTAGTTCCTGGGTCTCGAGGATAGTAATCTTGTACAGGGTAGTGTTCCTGAACACAGGCGGGTTGAGGTTACGCAGAACTGTTATACTGGCCATGGCAGTCGACGTCTTCTGAGGACTTCCATTGTCCCCAACCCACAGCCTCACCTGTGGAAAACAGGAATTGCCATAATTATTTAACAACTCGTGTTAAAGAACTGGAGAATCAGGAGTTTGGGCAGGAATGGGAGTGGGTCGGGTCGGGTCGATGATCAGGTTGTCGAGTTGAGGAAGTGTAGGAATTATGGTTGATGATGATCTGATTGTCGAGTTGAGTTGCTGGGGGGAAGGGAGGTTCAAAGGTGAAAGGAAGCAGGGGTGGGGATGGCGGTTCTTCGCGATGTGCTGGAGTGTGGTAGAAAGCGGGTTCACCGGTGTCTGTGCTAGCTGGTAGCTATTTCCCTTTAGCTCATTTGGTAGAACACTGGGTTCGTAATGCTGGGCATGAAAGTGGCAGGGGGGATTGGCTTAATGTCACAATCAAGGTTGTTTCACTCATATGGTGGTTGGCGGAGGAAGCCGGAGTACCCAGAGAGAACCACCGCCCGTCGGCAAGTAACTGACAAACTTTCACACACGAACCAGCTGGGTTCGAGCCCGTGCCGGTTCAGCGGTGTGAGGCTAGCGGTCATCAGCGAAGCGCCTTAGACCACTCGGCGTGGTTCAAACCCTGGATGGGGAACTCAACCACTAGAACAGTATCAAGGTGAGGTCCTATCTCAACACCCTTTGCATGACGACCGGCGGGGAGGTCCCATCTCCACACCATTTTTGTCTGGTCACCATAGCATGATGACCAGCAATTTTGTAGTCTCTAACCAGTTAATAGTATCACTTGAATGCCAGAAAGTAGCTCTACAATACATTTCACAGTAATCGCACAGACTAAAACATTCTGCAAGTTTTCAGACTCACGAAGTTCAATCTCATTTCACTAGTAATTTTTATTTCAATTATTTTTTGGTATTGGTACTACATGTATATTAACTGAATATTATGATTTTTTTTTGTTTGATGAGCTTTAATTTACGATCAGTTCTAATTAAGTACATCAAGTATTTTGTAGTCATAGAGAGCAGAGTATTGAATACAGCTAGTTTTACCTGATACGCTGTGGTTCTGTCAAACTGAATGCTATTCTGAAGAGTGAGGATAGCTGTTGACATGTCAGTGGTGGACCTGTCAACTCGGAACAAACCCTGGGCATTACCATCTCCAATAACGCGGAACTCCAACTGGTTGAAATCCTGTCCAAATCAAAGGTTATAGTGAGATACACTGGCTCGGACAGAAATTAGACTACTTATAATATCTGGATAAACAAACAAACCCATCAACTACTGTCATAGTCTCCGCAAATTGAAATTCCCTTTATTTCGAGACACTAAACACAAATTAATAACTCTGGTCCAATGCAGAGTTAGACAGATTTCAAGAAAAATGGAAATGGGTATGTTTTGCCTTACAGAATTGGTAAGATTTCCATACATTGCTATTTTGTTCAGTTGACCAATTCTATGTTTTAAGTTACAGTTTCATGGTATATATCATGTATTGGTCATGTATGTGGTGTTTATGTCATGCATAGGTCATGTATGTGGTGTATATGTCATATATATGATTTATATGTTGTATAATAATGTATGTGGTTTATATATTATCTATATGTCATGTATAGATCATGTATGTCACGTATACATGTAGGTCATGTACGTAGAGTATATGTCATGTATAGGTCATGTATGTGGTGTATATGTTATATAGATCATGTATGTGGTGTATATGACATCTACATGCCATGTATGTGGTATATATGTCCTGTATTGACCATGTATGTGGTGTATATGTCATGCATAGGTCATGTATGTGGAGTATATGGGGTGAGTAGGATTTAACGTCGTTTTCAACATTGTTTCAGTCATATCATGACAGTGCCTACATGAGCCCGGTCACCCATCCAACTATTGATTGAGCTTAACATTGTGGAGTATCTGGGTGAGTGAGTGAATATGATTTTAACGAAGTATATGTCATGTCATGTCATGTATAGGGGTATCTGTCATCTATAGGTCATGTATATGGTGTACATGTTGTATAGATCATGTATGTTGTGTATATGTCATCTATATGTCCTGTATAGGTCATGTATGTGGTATATATGTCATCTATATGTCCTGTATAGGTCATGTATGTGGTGTATATGTAATGTATAGATCATGTATGTGGAGTATATGTCATGTATAGGTAATGTATATGGTGTATACTTCATGTATAGGTCATGTATGAGGTGTATATGTTGTGTGGATAACGTATGTGGTGTATATGTTATCTATGTCATGTATAGGTCATGTATGTTGTGTATACATCATCTATATCAAGTGTGTGGTGTATATGTCATCTCTACGTCATGTATGTAATGTATATGTCATCTATAGGTCATATTTATGTGGTGTATATGTCATCTATATCTCATGTATAGGCCATGTATGTGATGTATATATCATCTGTATGTCAGGTATATGTCATGCATGTGAAGTAAAATGACCATTATTATTACATAAATCAGTATGAAACAAATTTTGTGCTACTTCTCCATCTACATGTAGAACAATGCTGCAGTTTACACGTTAAAGGTCAGCTTCATCCAATTCCAGATTTTAATGTAAATAATATTGATAATATGCCCACTTTACGACTCTTTATTTTGACATGTTTGGAGTTACAACAAACCACTTACGGTATCATTATCTCTCACACGTATCTCTCCTGGCAGAAAGATGGGTGTATTCACTCTGTGATTCTGCCTGATCTGTTTGGCATATGGTGCTCCGATGAACTCTGGTGGAAACTGGTTTCTCGTGACGGTCACTGTGAAAGGCTGTGCTCTACTGACAAGCCTAGGATCGCCCAAATCATAGGCATAGAGTACACCCTGGAGACGAAATAACCAAATATGGTCACGTGAATATAATCCACCACATTAGGCCATAAAAAGTTAATTAATTGTTTCTCAAGTGGCGCCGCATCCTCGATTTCTCTCCCGCTTGGCACTTTTTTTTCACTTTTTGAAAAAGAAAAAAAAAATCCGCCGCATCCCTGGCATACTGTCCGCTCCCATTCTTTTTATTGCATGTGTAAATGTGCTTGTAAACTGTGTTTATTCGTTGTAATGTCTATTCGTTTCCCAAAAATGGTGTTTTACTATGTTTGTGAAAAAGAAAAATGCTTTAATACGTACAGAGATGTCATCGCCATGATCGTATCGATCACAAAATAGTTTACAACCGGCAGTTGCGCGAACTCGTTCCAGTTTCAAACCAAACTGCGCATATACAAAAATCAGACCTGAATATAAGCGGAAGCGGATTGCCGTATGTTTTTATTATGTAAATTTCGCTTCTCCGTTATCGTAATTTTATAAATAGCGAATAGTATATTATCATAACATTATTTATTAAAATCTTCGTCATAAATTGTGCACATTTCAACACGAAAGGCTGTAAATTAAAGAAATATTTTCATCCTAGTCTCCGGTTCCAGCGTCGGTTATGCTTTTCATTATGCTCTTTGCCTAGTTTAAACAATTCATCGGAAATGGGTCCAATGAAATGAAATTTGTGATTGTATTTTTACCGCATTTTTTATCCGTTTTCACAATGCTGGTTTCAGCATACATTGCTGAATGTCGAGAACGTGGGGCGGTTAACATGCTGAAGGACTGGACAATTATACAGGTTAGCCCAAGTGCCACCGTGATCGAGGTCCTGAACGAGGTGACCGGTATCACCCGATGCCCAGATTTCGACGACGCGATATCGTGTACAATTGGAAAATCTAAGCAGGACGGAGATTCCATCCCACTTCAGGCCACAATGGGAGAAGCAGTGTGTTTAAACATATATGGTCTTCCCGGCTTGTAAAAAAAAAAAAAGATAAAAAACCGCCCGCATCCTTCCTTGAAAAAAAAATAAAAAATAAAAAAAAAAACGCCCGCCCGCTCCTGAAAGAAAAAAACCCACTTGAGAAACAATAAACTAATTTTTTATGGCCTTACTATTACACTGATAAGGCCACACCAACTTTAGTTTTTGTTTCACCGGCGGATTTTTTTTTTTTTTTTCCAAGATTGAAGGCGACAATAAAAATAAAATGGCCCCGACAAGCGGATACTCATCTACCCGCAGAAAGAAAGCGGCAAACTTTTTTTATTTATTTTTTTTATTATCGCCTGCAATCTTGAAAAAATATATAATCCGCCTGTGAAACAAAAAATAAAATTGGCATGGCCTAAGAGCGAGGTGAGCAGGCACAATCTTTATATCTGATTAGTTTTGAGAGGTCACTTTCTTGGGCCAGTCCTGTGCAAGACTCGAACCCTGCTGTCAGAGTTTGGCAGCAAATCGCCAGCAGTAAATGCAAGCTAGCTCTCTAAACCACTCAGCCAGGTGGCAGAAGCCGAGGTGTATTTGTGCTGTACCACGAAAGTGACATCCTAAAATTAATTGGATATATATGTTCATTATACTTTCTAAATGGCATCAAGTTGGTAAATATAATTGATTCAAAATTCATTTGACATAATTTCAACTTTTGACAATACTGTATCACACAGTAGTTTTTCAGATGTCAAGCAATTCAAGGTGGACAACTCTCCAACATAGATATAAAGTCTATGCAAATTTTCACGAATACCTGTTGTCAGACGGCTGACATGGGCATAAACTTGAAATGTTAAGCCAGATTATGTTAATAGCCTTCTGAAAATATAGCGATAAGGATCAGACCCTCCTTCTTTCTTGTCACCTCAAAAGTTCTGACCAGTAATCAGTATACAGTGAAACCTGTGTAAACTGACCATGCTCTGAGACCAGATTATAGTGTCAGTTTTGACAGGGTTCAGGTTTATCTACCTTCAAAATACTTTAAATTTAATTATTGGGACCACGTGTAATGCTGGCATGGTATTTAACAGTTGGTCGGTTTACCCAGGTGTCGGTAATCACAGGTTTCACTGTATATCTCTGCTCTTATGACTGGGTATAACTTCCAACTTAAGAGTGAATCTCATTCAATTTTCAAATTTGATCATCAGACAAACCTGATAGACCGCTGAGTTAGGATCAGACTGTAAGGACTGCCGCACACTGATTCTCCCAGTTTGTTCATCCACATTGAAGAACCGGAGCACACGAGCATCACCGGTCAAGTTATAACGTACGATATTGTTAGGAGGCTGAAATACATGGAAAATAATGATTCCGACTTCTCGATGAAGATATATTTACTCATTCAAAACAAAGGAATTACGAAGCTTTCTTACAATTTCAGAAAAACATAGGAAACTCAAAAATTTCAAACATTTATAAATGCTTTGAGCCCTGCTGATGATGAATTATTTTTTCCTGAATCATGAAGCATTATGATGTGAGAATAAATTATTCCTGAGAAATTGTTACATGAAGTATCGTGGATTGTTATACAAAGTATCATGGCATAAATAGTAATCGTTTACAGTTACCATGGTTGTTACATAAAGTATCATTGGTTAAATAGTAATCGTTTACGGTTACCATGGTGAAAGGCACTGTGTCCATTTTACCTGCTTATCCGCATCCCTGGCAGTGAAGGTGAAGAAAGACTCGCCAAATGGTTGCGTCTCCTCGATGCTCAGTGGATACGAAGGTTGTGTGAAGATGGGGGCATGGAAGTTACGTTGTACATTCACAGTGACTGTTGTTACAGCCCTTCTGGGAGGCACTCGGCTATCTCTCGCCTCAACTCGTATCTGGTGGTGAAAGAAATTAAATAATTATTTCATCAGTAATATATCCATCATAAAGGATACATTCAGCTATATTTACTGACATTCACCAGTAATTCAGTTTGATCATAATTTAACTATACCTCATGACAACAGGCAATCTGATTAAAAACAGACCCAGAACCGATTCTTCAACTGGATCTGATCTCCTTCCTATCTCAAGGTTGTTCAGTGACCTTCTGGCACGAAATAACTCTGTAAGTTATCTCATCTTTGATCAATCAACGCAACGTATGACTTGATATTACTGGCGAGCCGCTTCTCATGCAACCAAGTCATTCATATGACATAGTCACGGGGAACTGAGATGTCTCAAGATAACCAAAACTAGAATTGCATAGCTGTAGCGAAATATGACGGACCCAGAACTGTTACAAAATGTGATAAATAATTATCTATGATCGAAATAGGCTTTGTATTTATAAAAAAAAAACAAATTCGAACTAAGTTGCGTAGTTTCGACTTCAGTCGACAGTGAAATGAACACCACCAAGTGGGGACATTTTGCGCTGTGGATTGGTTGTCAACTTGACCCGATTCTTCAACCCGAGATTTCGTTGAATGTCACTGACACTTTCTGTCTTACTATATTTAGGAGACTCGGGAGATTCCGGGCTCTCTGCCGAGTTCCACGCAGAACAAACTCGAGATAGAAGAGGGTCAGATCCACTTATGCCAGATTGGATCTGATCCACTTATGCCAGAGTGGATCTGATCCACTTATGCCAGAGTGGATCTGATCCACTTATGCCAGAGTGCATCTGATCCACTTATGCCCGAGTGGATCTGTTTTTAATCAGATTGGACAACAGATTAATGTTATCATGGATGTTCAAAAGGGTTACCGTACTAATCCAATTTAAGTAAAATTCATTCAGGATAAACTTACTATGGATTATCATGCTCATAGCTTGATCTGATGATATTTTAGTAGACGTATCTTATTGACTACAGTAAGCCATCTAATTATTACCATCACAAAAAGTGAAATTTTCCACCATAAAATCAAGGGGAGATCAAATTTATTGGAACAGAAAGTTGACAAAATGGTTCAAAATCATGCCGATAATCCATTATTTATTCGTTATTTCAAGGAGTTTAGAGGGTGCTCAGATTTATTAAAACAGTCGTTTGAATTTTGTCACCAAATTTGAGGGTGGTTAAAGTTTGATTCAGGAGTTTGAATTTTTCAGGGGATTACTGTGTAAGATAAATGTGGTAATCATGAACTCAGGAAATTTAGAAAGATCATTTCTGACAGTTCTAACAGTTCTAACAGAATGATAAATGCAAAAGGAACTGACCGTGTAGACAGGGCTCGGGTCTGTGGAGAGATCACCTGTAACGAGGATTTCTCCAGTGATTGGGTTGATGGTGAAGAAACTTGTCGCCCTCCCATCACCAATTATGTAATAACGGATAGGCTGAAATAAGACATCACCACATGGAGTGTTTATTATCAATAGGAAAATGTGAACAAAACTTGTAGTTTTAGATTTCCTGTACATCGATCATTGCCAATCTTCATTCACAATTTGGCAATAAAATATGAACAAATTATTTTCTTCATAGCAATTCCTGTAAATGTGAGCATTGAGCGAAATATAGATTTTTTTTTTCATTTACTGAATGCCAAGAGAACAGATGTTCTTTCATGGGTGAAAATAGGGCAGATGTGTAAACTTATCCCATTAATCAAGCAAACAAGCACAACAAATTGCAGTTTGAGATTACAAAATTGACTACAAATCAAAAAAACATGTGTTTTTGTTCATATTTTTCATGTACAGCGCTTTGAAAACCCCCACCCCATTATCTGCAGCCGTCAGTATGTTACTGCTAGGGAATCGATGATGTTAAACTGGAGACAACTCTTTCGAAATGACGTCATGCATGTTTGCCTCATGAGCACACCCTAAGGAGTAGCAATATAAACTGTCAGCATATTATTAAGTGGTAAATGTTTTATAATGAAAAAATATTCAAAATCCGGAGGATGATAGCCCGAATATACATGTACTCGTGTCCTCTTTTAATTCGGCCAAGCATATAAAACAAATGACTTAGTTTTTGTTGATGTAGGTCTCATACGGAAACTAATTTCTCAAAAATAACAGTACATTCCATGGGACAGAATTATTGGAAAGTTTATGATACAGGCGATTTCCTCCTTTAACAGAGAAAGTAAGTGGACTCACAGATGGGTCAGTACTGTAGGCGGTCACAGTGACCACCGAGGTTCTGACGCTGTCCTCGCGTACAGTCGACGTGTACGTCTGGTTGAACACGATGGGAGAGGGCACATCTCGGGTCACTCGTACATTCACGATGGCCTGTCTAACTGCAGGCAGAGACTGAGGTAAGCCCTGGTCTCTCAGATTCACACGGATCTTAAACAAAGACAAAACATTTCAGCACGCTATAATTGTTATCGTCATTACTGGGCGGAAAATTCCCAAACTTAATGGTACCATTTATATCTATTACCCTCTCACATTTGTTTTTGTTTCCTGAAGTTCTTTCTTGTGCATACCTTTCAGGGTTTATACACTTACAGTAGGGCAAAATTCCAGGAGTTTTCTCGGACATTCCAGGTCAATAATTTTTCAGGGGTCTTTAATTCAAAAACTTGCAACAAAGATGAGCAATTTAACGAAGTTCAGAAACAAATTTTGGCACAGTTGCGCATGTCATCAGATCGCAGGTTCTCCCAGAGAGCGAAAGTGTAGTTCTTCCAGGAGTTTCACTTTATTTTTAAGCATTTTTCAGAACTTTCCAGGTGAGCAATTAAATTCCAGAAGATCTACGGACTTCCCAGGAGGCATTTGACATTTGAAAGTTCAATTTTACTCTAAAACTAGGATAAAGGGATAAAATTATTCAATCAACATTTACAGTATGCTTATCCCAACCTTTAACAGAGACCAGGTCTTGACTGCTGTAAATTTCAATGTAATATTCATTTACGACACAAAATATATCTGAGAGAAAAAAAAATAAACTCAAGTTATTATACAGGGAAAGACCAAATTTTGCAAGTGAGAAATAGGAAAGGAATTTCAATTTTCGATGTAGTCCGCTTTTTTCTAGCCCATTGTCTCACCCTGAATTGTGATAACTGTCTGTTCTGTGTAAGAGACCGTATCAACGAGAGGTAGCCATTACTGTCTATCTGGAAGTACGTCTGAGAGAGACCATCCCCCACGATTGTGAACAGTAGCATGTTGTGTGGGTCCTGAAAAGAAAACAATGTATATGTTAGATCAGGCTAAATTCTGACCGAGTTGCGAATCACCTGGCATCAACCTATAGGCATATTGTAATCAATCTCTCATCGTCAAAACGGAGAACCCCACAGAATGATCTGAAGGTTGTTTCAGTCTACACAGGCTGCATTGAAAATCCTGTGATAGGAGTTCTTTGCGATGGTTCATACAAGGATTTCAGAAAACCCCACACAAATTCTTTAAGGAGCATCATATTGGTATATAGCATGAATTATCAAAAATAAATAATAATTGATTTTGTCGAAAACTTGACCCATGAAGTTTTGATTGAAAGTACGCTCTTCTGTGTTGGAAGTGCGATACTCTCGTTCCGTCTTCAGCAGGAATTACAACAAAGAACGCATTGTTTGGAACTTCCAAAGACAAAAATTTGTGCTTTCTACTTGGCACTTGGATGAAATAGCACTCGGTGTCAACAATAAATGAAATCCAGGTATTTTTAGTTCACGGAATAGCCGAGAAAGCCTGAATAAAACATTTGTGAAAGGTTTGTGAGAGGCTCACCCCTCTCATACAAAGAGTTCACAACTGACTTTCATAGTATGAAGACTGTGTGAAACAATCCCCTAGACATTCCTCCATTTAGTGACAGCTATCAGCTTTCTGTTTATCTGTAAACTGAACTATTACATATACATAAAGAACAAACCCAGGAGTTTCCCCTGGATGTCCGTCTATGCCAATTTTATGTCACCAATAAGTTTTGGAGCTTCACCGTGTTGTGACCGTTTATCATTGAAGAAGCAGCTCACCTGACGATCATCATCCCTGGCCAGTAATTTGAGGAAGGGCATCTCGAGAGTCTGCGTTTCTGGGATGGACACGTCATAGGTAACCCTGTCCCACACTGGCGCATTGAGATTGCGGTCAACAGTAATCGTGATTACAGCCGTACTGGAGCGACCCCCACCGTCCGTGGCTTGTATACGCAGCTTTATAATGGGGAAAACAACATAGTTATAATTGAGGAAATAAAACAAGAAAAAACTCTGTAATATCTTGACTTAAAAAATGGCACGGTGTAAGACCTTCAATTGAAAACGTAATACGTATCTTAAACAAAAGACTAACAATCCAACTTGCAGCAGAGCCTTTGTCAATTATATTCTCTGATTCTTACATCAAATCGTTACCTAAAAACCTTATTGTATTGGGGAAAAAAAACACTAATGGACAACATTCAAAAAGTAATTTGGATGTAAAACTTTACTTGATATACAGTCCTGTCAAATTCTAAGTAGATGGGAAGTGGTACTTCACAAGAAATAACAGCAGAAACTAGAGCATAGTCTGAGGGATGCACACATTTGATGAATGGGATTGCGTCGGGTGGCGGTGGAAATGATCAGTAAGCATGCTTACAAAATATCCCCTGGATGCACATTTGATGGAAATTGACGAATATTTGTAGTGGAATATAAGTCTACATGTTATAGTAGTTTACAGGTAAGTTCATTTAGATTGCGTTTGGTGGTGGCACGGTATGTAACTAGTTGACAATGAGACCTCGCTCGGTCGTGACTGCAGTTAACTGATTGTCTACGCATGTGTCGTGACGATACTCAGGCGAGCTACATACAAAATTTGAGAAGAATCTAATCAGCGGTTGTAATATGCTCCAGAAACGAAATGTTACGGACCTACTGCGAAAATTCTGCCCATAGGTGGCACCACCTGTAGAGGCACAGGCGCCAAACGCAATCCCAAGCGAGGTCTCATGGTATGGTAGCTACATACAAAATTTGAGAAGAATTAGCTGTAGACAAGCTATGCTCTGGAAACAAAATGTTATGGATCGACAAGAGGAAGTTTTGACCCTAGGTGGCACCACCTGTAGACGCACATGCGCCAAACGCAATCCCAAGTGAGGTCTCATGGTATGGTAGCTGCATACCAATTTTGAGAGGAATCCAAGTAGCGGTTGTCAAGTTATGCTCTGGAAAAAAAATGTTACGAACCGACAAGAGAAAGTTTTGACCCTAGGTGGTGCCACATGTAGACGCACATGCGCCAAACGCAATCCCAAGCGAGGTCTCATGGTATGGTAGCTGCATACCAAGTAGCGGTTGTCAAGTTATGCTCCGGAAACAAAATGTTACGGACGGGCGGATGTACGCTAGTATGCATGTACGGATGGACGGACGTGCGGACAAGCTGAAATCAGTATACCGCCCCTACACTAGGTGTACGGGGGGTATAACTAAAAGTCAGTAATGATATGAAACTTACAGTGTATTGAAGATTGTTGTCTCTCCACAGGTTCTGAAGGATTGTGATTTCTCCTGTGTTCTCATTGATACTGAAGAATGATGGAGAGTTTCCATCTCCGATCAGTTTATACTTGATCTCACCGAATATCTGAAAATGAAGCAAAATACGATTAACTAAAAGTTATTTTTACATATACCACAACAGTAAATGGTCAGGCTTGAAAATGTAACATCTATCAACAGGCACTCCAACCCCCCCACCCCCCTGCCAGCCTCTACGAAACCTCATCAATCTTTGAGTGAAATTCTGAAGAGCCGAGTACGTTTTATATGATGTTCTCAAAGCATCATTTATTATACCACTTCATCAAGTTACAACGGGTAACAGTGCTATTTTGGACGTTTTATAGAGGTCTTTCTTATATAATGTCCAAGATGATGGATCTTTTGGGATGAAACTTGGCATCAGACATCTGTTTCTTCTTAGAACTGATCTTTGACATATTTTTTATGTTTATCAGTGCTTCCATCTGCGCATTCATGGCATTGAGAGATCAACAGAATTAGCATGTCGGCAGCACATGTACCAGTAAGGGTGCAATTTTAGATACTTCAGGATCAAAAGTGTTTTTTTTTATTAATGATCCTAAAGCCTGATGATGTAGGCCCCCCACATTCATGACAATAAAATGACAGGTGAGCATCGTTATACAATTCAATTAGCCGGTCACCTCCTTAGTGTAACATGACATCAACTTAATTGCCAGCGCGAGGTCCCTGAGCTAAGCTGGCACAGTCTGAAGAGCAAGCTTTAATTTGGTGTATCGGGTTACATATAGGCCTTCACGCCTTGCGGGACATTTACTTTGCGTTGACAATGACAATTTAATTGGTTTCGTGTTATACAATCCATGTTAGATTTCTGAATGAGTGTTCACGTGTCATACACAGCCCTCACAATTAGGAAAATTCTCCACGGCAAAAAAATTGCTGAGGAGAAATCAATTGGCCACGGCAAAAAAGGGCTTCACCACGGCATTTTTTTTTTTGCAGTAGATCTAGTTTTGACTACGATAATTAAATGACTTGCCCAGGATTTTTGCTGGAATTCACAGATTTTCCACTACAATTGGATGCATTCATTTTTGTCATATCAGAAGTTCATAAAATACAGATGAACTTCTGGTCATATGTACTGACCATTGAGCAAAAATTCAAGTTTTTTGTTTGGGGTAACATAACCTTGCTACAAACCATGCGTTGGTAGGTCAATTTTTAGTTTTATTATTTTAATTTTAGTTCTCAATTGAATTTTTTCATGATCACATACCTGGTGACATTATTGCTTCATGGGAGTAGAGACAGTACGAGATGTGCGAAACAGAGAAAATATTACCACTTGTGTGGATTTGAGTTTTCCTGGTTAACAGATATAACTTCAATATAAGATAGTTTCAGGAATACCCTATATTTCTTAGATGAATTAAAAAAAAAGGTAAAATAAAAAAAACCCTAAAGTTATAGGTGGGGGCCTGTAGGGTTAATCAAACAAACAATATTTTAAATTTTGCCTTGGCTTCTTTGCAAACAAGAATGAATAAAAACTCCGATTTTCCTAACTCCTTCTGGTAAAGTTTTTGTATTCCGCCTCCAGAATGTTCAGCACATCCAACGCCAGCTTAATATTATTGCCGCTTCTTGGTGTGCCGCGAACTTGCCCATATAGTCGGCCGGAGGCATTCCAGTTTTTTATTACCTCAGGTTCCAGCTATCCATTTATCCGATACGTCGATAGTGACGAAGCCACGTGGTCGTAACATGTTGGCCGATCTTGCACGCCTCAAAAAGTAAAGAAAATTTCAAGCACAGTTTCCACCATTGTCCGCCAGTTCAGGCTTTATGCACGACAACCTCAAATTTCACCATTTCGTCAGCATCGTCATGCTCTCGTACGATGGCAAAGCAAAACAAATTGTCACTGTCAAAACTTTTAAATACCGCTGTGCAGGAGAATGGTAATTGGAGGGGCTTACATGGAGTACGGTAACCCCAAATGTCGGGCAAATTATATTCCGGGTAATGTATGAAAACATGGAGTATATAAGATATTTAGTGCCAGCTGTAAATAATTAATTTAAGATTACTACTCAGTTCACTATTTCAGGTTGCCGTGCCATTCATAATACAATAATACATAATCCTAACTGTACGTGAATTCCCCTTCATCGTAACCCTCATCATTCCCTAGAGCACTCTCCTCATATGCGGTCGCCTGTGCTATTGCGACAACGAAGAAACGCCAGTGGAGAAATGCCCTGCATGCTGGAGAGTGACAGACATCCAATTGAAGATCTGTGCTTTCTAGATCGGGAATGATCGGCTGTCTGACTGTCAGTTCTTGGAAAAGTGCATTTTGCCGACCGATGTCTCCAAATTATGCAATCAAACAACCACAGCACCAGTAGCTGTCTCGTTTATTAAAACCAAATTTATTAGCAAGAAAAGCCAGTTCAAGGAGACGTATTTTACCATCGACCGTATGTTGTTTACTGACAACAACAACAACAACATCACTTTACGACCCACGGCAAAAAAACTGCCGACGCGAAGTGATTTTACCCCAGCATTTACCACGGCAATTGCCATTTGCCGTGGCTAATTGCGAGGGCTGCATACAGATGAATGGAAATACAATTCATCACGTGACTGAGAGATATATAATACGTCATCAGGGTATGGGACCATTGCAGCAGGGTTTTTTTTATTAATTGCAGCAGGGTTTTTTTTTATTAATTGCAGCAGCAAGTGATCAGATTAGTCATGATCTAATTTTTATATACTGTTTATTTCATTGAGATATGTTTCTGAAGTTAAAATGATTTTTATAGCAAATACGAAGCTGCGCATCTGAAAACCCCTCGGCTCTGGGCGCCAGCCATTCATAATGTATTCAATTTAAAACAAGACTTCAGGAACACCAAGCAGTCAAGTAACAAATATACAGATTATGAAAAATTTTGCCATTAGAAATGGCCTCAAACGTTTCCGTCCAATCAGAGAAACCGGTATTCATTACATAAGTCTGTTGATGCATCGACGATGTATACCAAATTTTACATCGAACATTTGAAAATTATCTGAGATAGAGATCCCTAATGATTTCGCATAAATTAAAGATGTCCGCCCATCCTTCCCACCACTCAGAGAAAGTGATGTGGTTATTCATTGCAAGTCTCTTGATACATAGATTCTGTATACCAAGTTTCATATAGAACACTGAAATGGTATCAAAGATCATTAAAGATTTTGCATAAATTAAAGATGGCCACCAAGGTTTCCGCCCAAGCAGAAAAACCAGAACTGTCTATTGATACATCGATGATGTATACCAAATTTTACATTGAGCACTTGAACCGTATCAGAGATATAGATCATTAATGATTTCGCATAAATTAAAGATGGCCGCCCATCCTTCCCGCCACTCAGAGGAACCGATGTGGTTATTCATTGCAAGTCTCTTGATACATCGATGCTGGATACCAAGTTTCATATAGAACACTGAAATGGTATCAAAGATATATATCATTGAAGATTTTGCATAAATTAACGATGGCCGCCAAGGTTCCGCCCAATCAGAAACGCCAGAACTGTCATTTATCGTAAGTCTATTGATGCTTCGATGATATATACCAAATTTTACATCGAGCACTCGAACAGTATCAGAGATAGAGATCATTAATGATTTTGCATAAATTAAAGATGGCCGCCCATCCTTCCCGCCACTCAGAGGAACTGATGTGGCTATACATTGCAGATCTCTTGATACATCGATGCTGTATACCAAGTTTCGTATAGAACACTTGAATGGTATCAGAGATATATATCATTGAAGATTTTGCATAAATTAAAGATGGCCGCCAAGGTTTTCACCGAATCAGGAAAACTGGTTTGGTCATTCCTTTGAAGTTTCTTGATGCATCGATGATCTATACCAAGTTTCACACTGAACAGAGAAATGGTACCTAAGATACACAAGATTAATGATTTCGCATAAATTAAATATGGCCGCCAAAGTTTCCAACCAATCAGGTCCAGATTCAATAGGGTTCTGGGTCATGAGCATATGGATGTGCAGTGCAAGTTTGGGGTGCCTAGGGTAAGTCGTTCTAAAGATATCTTGGTAACAAGAAAGCTGTGATGGTTTCGCATAAATTAAAGATGGCCGCCAAAGTTTCTAACCAATCAGGTCCAGATTCAATAGGGTTCTGGGTCACAAGCATACGGATGTGCACTGCAAGTTTGGCGTGCCTAGGGTAAGTCGTTCTGAAGATATCTTGGTAACGAGAAAGGTGTGACGGACAGACGGACAGACGGACATGACGACAATACCCTTCGGCCAAATTTTGGCCGAGGGGTAAAAAATCAGAAGATATTTCGGGTACCCCAACGGCGCCAAATAACCAGCATGTGCCATTGACAATGCACGAAGGGCAGAGGCACCCTTGTTGCAAACTCCTTGCGTAATTAAGTCATGTAGTTCCAATTAGAAGAATAGACAGGCCTACATAAATTGAAGAACAGTATCTCTTTGATAAATGCAAGGTATCTTACACATTTGTGTGCTCAGAATATTGAATTTCTCAACCAAAATTGAAGGTGAAAAACAGCTATTTTTTTTCTTCAAAGTTGTTTTTTTGACAGAAGAAAAATGGTCTAGATGGCAGAAATGTTGGACACTGATGAGTTAAACTTTCTTTTCAAGCATGTGTAAAATTGTCCATATCCATGAATGCTGCGCGTGGAATGGAAGGAAGTGTCCAAAATAGCTCCCGTCCAAAATAGCACTGTCACCCATAATAACATTTGCGCACCCCAATAGACTGTCTCTTGATAGGACATTCCACTTTCTGTGGTCGAGTTATTAAGGCATTTATCGAAACAAACTCATTATGAGATTGATAGGCGTACACTTACCCCAGGATCAGGATCTGTGGCAGTCACGACAAGAACTGTTGTCGATACCCCGTCGGTCTCCTTGATTGTCTTCGTGACAACGGTCTGGTTGAAGACAGGAGCCCGGAGATTCCGTATGACATTCAGCGTGAGAACGTCAGAGGTGAATAGGGATGGAGTACCAAGGTTACGAGCTTCAATTGTGATCTGAAGTTAGAGAATAAGTAGACGGTGACACTCAACAGGTCGGGGAAATTAGGGCTCTCCAATTTTGGAGGTAACAAATTCGTTTTTCTTGAATAACTTTGAAAATACGAACAAAGTCAGTTTTTTGTCAATGGCGCATATAAATTCATATATTTTCACAGGCTGTAATGTGCTTTGAAGAAATTTTTGCACATCTACTTCAGGAGATAGAAAGTGGTCTATTGTTTTTCTCAAATTGCCATTTCAGCATGTTCAGACAAGAAAACTAGTTATACATCATAGCAATGGCATATATGTGTTAACACATGTAACTATTCATGTATATTAATTTATGCACCATTGAACAAAAAATGCAAATTTCAAAATATTTTTAAAGTTATTCAAGAAAAACAACTTGTTACCTCAAAAATTGGAGAGCTCTCATTTCCCCAACCTGCTCAACACTGGCTATTCAGTCGTTCCACTATTCTTTTGCTACCTATAGAGCAAAGAAACAAAACTGGGCTGTGCGGAAATAAACACAGAGCTAAAGACAACGGAATGTATCTCGCATGTGATGTGCAGATAAAACAAGCTGCTGGACAACCATATAATATCTCTGAGGAAGCAAACAGGCCCTGGTCTTGGGAGATAACAGGCCAGATATCGTGTTCGTGAAACTGCACAAATAGGACCGAGTAATAAATACTTAATCCATCATCGGCAATGAACCAGTTTACCCTGTATTGGGGAGGATTTCTGTTGTCTGCAGTCAGAGATTGGCGTAACACTATCTCGCCATTGTCGGGGTCGATGAAGAAAAAGCCCCGGCCCGTGATTGGCTGGACATCTGTTATGGTGAACCGAATCCTGCTGAAATCTGTATTCTGAAACATACGTACAGCGAGATAAAAAGATGTAGAATAGACATGGCTACAGGTATTCAACTATTCCATGCATGTGAATTTCTTTATAATTTGTTATCAAACATTGTTCAATAGAACCTCTTTTAAAACCACAATTATCGTTTATATTGTTTTTTTCTGGAACGGACTCAAAAATTTATCTAGAATGGCAAAATTTTCACCGAAAATTCTGTGCCAGCTGTAGTAGCAGTGAGATATGTTGCACGATTAAAGGGGATTGTCAACCATTAAGATTTGCCGAATCAAGCAGACAAGCCTCTCTGTTCTAAAGATACTGATTCGTCATGCATGAATAATTTCTATTATAATAGCACCTTGTTCACACTCTGATGAGCACAGGTCTTATGCAAGGGATTACCCCCATGATCTGACTGGGAAGGACCTCTATAGGTCACTTACCGGTACCTAAAAATCAACAAGCAGCCAGAGGATGCTAGGTCCCCCGCCAAAATGGCAACAATATTTATAAGCGGCATATACATGAGGGTGGCAACTGCTAATTCACAGGCATAAGAAGCAGAAGGGTCTTTCCGCCTCCCCAGGTTTTGAGATCAATTCAGAATGGCTGACTGAGTGTTAATTGCTGCTTTAATATTAGTTTCCACACAGTGTAGCATGAAAATTATGTAACTGAAATGCAACCCGAAGCGACATCTCATGGATATTATCTGCAAACTAAATTTGACCAGAATCTAAAGGCATCCTCAACCTGTTCCCCGGAAACCAAATTTAGACTTTGCCACTTTGCAAACAGGCAAAACGCAAGCCCAAACGACATCTCATGGCATGGTATCGGCATATGAACTTTGAGAAGGATCTGAAGAGGGGTCTCTAAGTTATTGCCCGGAAACCAAATTTAGATTTTGCCACCTGGTGGCACCACCTGTACCCGAAGTGTGCGAAACACAATCCCAACAGGCCTTGTTTTTCGTCAAACTTCAAGGAATTCCTCGCAATCCAGCTCTATGGGAATCCACGGGAATCCAATGCTATCATTTCTATAGAGATTGCTAATATTTTACGGATATCTGTTGGATTCCCGCAAATTATTTTGTGAGAGTACTGACGGGAATTGGATTACCGTGGAAAAACAAGCCATGCCCAAGTGACATTTTGGCATATGAATACCAAATTTAAAAAGAATCTGATGAGCAGTTGCCAAATTATTGGCCGGAAACAAATTTTTCCACCAGGGGGCGCCACCTGTAGGCAGAAGCGGGTGAAATACAATCTCAAGGGACACGGTATCAAGGTGTCATGGTATCTGCATACCAAATTTGAGAAGAATGCTACGAGGGTCCTCAAGTTATTGCCCGGAAACCAAATTTAAATTTTGACACCAGGTGGCGCCACCTCTAGGCACAAGTGGGCGAATGCATTCTCAATCGACACCTCATGCCATGGTACATTCATAACAAATTTAAGAAGAATCTGATGGGCGGTTCTCAAGTTATTACCCGGAAACAAATTTGTCATTTTGCCACCAGGTGGCGCCACTGTGAGTGCAAGTGAGCGAAAGGCAATCCCAAGCAAAATCTCCTGGCATGGTAAATGCATGCCAAATTTGAGAAGAATCGGTTGAGCGTTTCTCATGTTATTACCCAGAAAGGTAGGGTATTTCAAAGGAATTCGACCAAGTGTTATAAGTTATGACTTGCAGCACGGAAGAATGGAATGAACTCTAGTGGCGCCACCTCCAGGTGGATTTTGCTGAAATGCAACACCAACTGACGTTTTGTCGCAAGGAATGCATATGCCAATTTTCAGAGGAATCCGACAAAGCATTTGGAAGTTATCGCTTGCAAAGTATTTGAACGGACATCCACGGACACATCGAAGCAAGAACCATTTTAAAGTCCTCGGCCGCGTTGCTGCGGGGGTCAATAAAACAGAAGGCAGCGAATCTAGAACCTTTGCATTTAACATAATCTTACTGCATTTAATGTAACAATCATGCCATTCTGTGGGTATTTTTTGATCTATGTTGTCAGGGTTGTGATCAACTTACTGGAGGGTCAAGGTCTTCTGCAGTTACATCATAGATGAGTTCACCCGCCTTTAGATTATCTGCTCTCTGAAGGGTACGTGGTAGGTTGGTGAGCCTCGGTATGTCCTAAATGAAGTGGAGAAAATTTTTAATTATGATAGGTTCGAGGAAAATACAACATCTGGCCGATTTACAAAAGCATGACAAATGTAATGCAAGAAAGAAGCAATCAGATACCACTTCTGCTGGAGCCCAGAATTTGGGGTTGGACGACAGTTCACAGCTACATAATAGTAATCATTCGTCCAGTAAGTACCAAACTCCTTTGACAAGTAGCCAGGAAATTACAATCATACAATAATCAGGCCTGCAAGTGGCTCCCAGTAAAAAAATATAGGAGAAAATATAAGAGGAAATTTTCCAAAATATAGGAGAAATATAGGAATTTTCTTAATAAAATATAGGGGAATAAAGGAGTGTAAAACAGGTCACTACTACAGTGGATGTTCCAAACTTGGTAATATTCTGGTGTTTAATTGAATTATTTCGACTGAATGCGGTCATAGAGGTGGTGATTGAGGAGACACGTTCTACTGCTTGGTTAAAGAAAGAGAGATTGATATGTTTTCATATTTGCCGAGCGAAGGCAGGCAAAATTTTTTTCTTAAATGTATTTTCTCACGCCCATTTGACTCATTTCAGAGCAATGGTGGAAGTTTTCAGGAGAAAAAGTTAAAATATAGGAAACATAGGAGGTTTTCAGTAGAATATAGAAAAATATAGGAATGACTAAAAAATATACAACAATATAGGAAATATAGGAGGCACGTGCAGGCCTGAATAATGTACATCTACTTTTTAGCATATAGTGATGTTGATGATGAAGGACCATATCTCTAGGAGAAAATCATTGAATGGGTAACAAGCCTGATAGTGCACATCTATATGATACTTAGCATCTTCCATGTAAAACATCTTCCATGTAAAAAGTCGTCCATCAAATATTAACGTAGATATGGATCAGACAAACGAATATTGATCTTAAGAATATATTGTCAGAACTTCATTGAATCATTTAAACTAGCATGAAACCTGGCAGTGCACATCTGCAAGGTACTAAAGCATCTTCCACGTAAGTTTCAAAGTTGTCCATCAAATAGTAGCCGAGACACGAAGCATTTATTATGTTGATGATTGAAACAGGTCAAAAACCTGACCGTGCAAATCTTCAACATTTTAAATTTTTGATAAAATAGTAGCGGAGATGACATCCAGCATGTCCAGAGGGGTTTGGCAGAGTAATTCCTGAATAATTCCCCCCCCCCCCCCCACCCTGTATTCAAAGGACAAGCTTAATGACAGGATAGCATCACATTATCAGTACACAAGAAATTCCATTATAGTCTGAAGAAGGAAGAGAATACAATACTCTGATAAAAGGTACAGAAAAAAATAAAATCATCATCACATTTAAAGAAGAAGAAGAAATGTCATTTCAGATCCATTTCAGCCTCATTACAGTAGATATCCATCCAGCTGGACTATTAAAATTGGCAGCCCATGTCTTGACACTTCAACCACTCAGAGTGATCGAGCATTGTGGAAGAAATGTGCTCAAATTTGTCCCACAAATCACTTACCAGTACAGTAACAGACACAGTAGCGGTGGAGGACGGGACTGTGGGAGAACCGTCTGTGGTCGTCACGAGGACACGATATGTCCGTCGGGCGAAACTAAGCGGTTCTCGGGTGAGGAGGTCGCCATTGGCACGGATTTCAAAACTAGAACTGTCGCCTCCCGGAACAAATCTGTACTGGACGTTGGGTTGAGCGTCATTGTCCACAGCCTAAAAAATTTATTTTGATGCCAATGATATAATAATATTAAAGATTTTAATGTAACAGTGCGAGAGCAGGATTTTAATATCACTTTGAAATTTGTTTCAGTCATATCATGAAGACCGAATCAACATTATCCTAACACCGGAACAAACAGTCCTTGATCTATCCCCTTACTGCTGAGCACCAAGCAAGGATGATACAAGTTTCATTTTTTAAATCGTTGGTATGACTCAGCCCGGAATTGAACCTGGGACCTGCTGCTTGCAAGGCGAGTACCATGAGACCACCGCAGTGCGTTTTTCTTCATATAACAGCTTATGTTTCGGAATATGATGCTGAATGATAATTAGCATATCAAATCGGAATAATCACACCAATGTGCAAGAAGCCAAACAGTTAAAGATCATATGGTTTATTCGATAAACTATTAATTTGATAGCTCTACTGACTAATTATTCAGTCATCGAGATACATAGAAAATGCATCCATTGGAAAATACCCATAATGCACTTTTCTGAAAGAATCGATTAAGAGGACTTACGGTAAGGCTTGCCACCAAATACTGCCTGGTGTCTTCTGGGACATACACAGGGATCTGAGCCGTGACAAACACGGGGACAAAGTCCTGAACGTCCAGAACATTGACCGTGACTGTGGCCGTGCCAGTACGGCTGTCCAGTGCCAAGTCCCGAGCTGTCACCACAAACACATGTTGTTTGGCTGTCTCGTAGTCTAAGGATAATGTGGTCACTATGACCCCAGAAGAAGCATCAATGCGAAACCTGCGGAGAAACAGTTAATTCTTAGAAATTCAAAATTTATTATATACGGAGGAACTGGTCTAAAGCGAAACCTGGGTTACATGGTAAATAATGGTAAATGTGCTGATATCATTGGCCAATTCTCACCGTGCTGAATCTGTATTCACCAGAATTTTGCTGTGATATTAGACAGCAGCCATTTTGGTTCATCGTCAAAGATAAGAACATTACCATTTGACCATAATTTCTCACACAAATTGATTAATACCTACAAGCAGCTCCCGCTGCGAAATGTAGACTAGTGTTTTTCATAGTTTGTACTGTACACACAGTCGGAACAGCTCCCGCTGTCTGCTACATTCATAGACCATGCAGCTCCCGCTGCCCCTGGTCATAATAACAGCGGGAGGCTGTAGCCAGATATTTGCAGCTTCTTGCAGTTTATATCTACAATTATCGATAGTTACTGTACAGGCAACGGGAACAGCTCCCGCGGTCTGCTATAGATTTGAGACAATGCAGCTCCCGCTGCCTCTTGTCCTATTATAGTGAGCTCCCGCTGCATCTTATCTACAGCTATCGCTGTTGAACTGTATAAACAGTGGGCACAGCTCCCATTGTCTATTGCAATTTTGAGACAATGCAGCTCCCGCTGCCTCTTGTCCTAGTATAGCCAGCTCCCGCTGCATCTTTTCTGAATAGACAGTGGGCACAGCTCCCATTGTCTATTACCATAACACTATGCAGCTCCCGCTGCCTCCTCCATCAGCAGCTCCCGCTGCTCCTAGTCATTAGCAGGTCACGCTGCCCCTAGTCATTTAATGGCAGCTTGGCTTTTATACCTGTACTTAAATACAATTATTCAATGTCATGATATACATGTACTAGTCAATCTGATGGGGCACGCTTGGGTGGCATATCTTCTAGATAGGGAAATTATTATGTAGAATCCTGAATAGCAGTAAGTTTTTAGGTATGTATGCCCAAGCGTGCCCCCTTGTGCCAAATTCAATAAACTGTATATTGTAATTGCCGTCTCATGTTGTGTGTCACAAATTAGGATTTAGACATTTTAATATCATCATGACAAGCTTTTATGAATAATTTTATGAATAATTCCCCCAGACGGATGATGCTTAACCCTTTCACCGATTATTTCCCCTGACAAAAGTGACCTGCTGACGATCAATTCCCTGAGAACTGTTAAAATTTGTATGTGTTGTCTTTGGAATGTTAGAAAACGTGTTTGCGTCTGAGATTTGTAGAAAAATATAGGGACCCCGTCTCTACAATGAGTACTCCGGTGTTATTTGCTCCAGTTTTATAGCAAAATAAATAAAATAGCATACAAAATTGGGTTTTACTTCAAGAGAATGCGCTTTCCCCGGCTTTCTCGACTTGAAAACGTCAAAATTCGACGGAGAAATCGTCTTTTTTCGATCGCATTTGACAGTGTTTATCTCGAGTTGTACTCGGCCATTTGCAATGTTTGACCTCTCATTGGAAAGCGTGGGCTTTCCCCTTTCTATAAATGACATCGCCTGGGACGGATGGCGAAAATAAAACGGAGAATATGATTGGATTGTAATGATATCATTCCATCCTTCCAGCCAGTGTCCACGCCGGTCTCTTAGCTGTTGGATGATAGAGGTCACGTGGGCAAAATTACGCATACCGATTGGCTCGTCGGCTGGCGGGGGAATCCATCTTGAATGAAATGGATAATTGTTAGACACGCGTTGTGGATCAAAACTCGTAAAAATATGGAAATAAACTTCGTCGATCGTCGTTGGCAGTTTTAATCGTCTGGGGAATATTCACCACACTGTAGCAGTCGTGTAAGTTCAAAAATACAGGAGTTAGGAAGAGGTTTTCGATGATTTTTTCCATTTCTGCGGCTTGCTGCCGACAGGCCCGTCACACGGTATGTGAGGAAAAATGCATTTTTCGCTCCAATTTTTTTCGTTCAACATCTAATTTTGCTTTATTTCTTTTGCGGAACAAACAAACAATTTCGAGAATCAAATTGATCAAGGTTTTGACTTTCCAGAAGTATACAGTGTTTGATAGGTTTCGGTTAAAACGAATGCAAAAAAATAAAAGTGCTGTACCCATCGTGATGGCCAACAGGTTTAAAGCTAACCCGGTCTACCGGGTATGGTCGTATGGGTACGCACTATCCCTGACCCTGTACACCGGGTTTAATCGGTGAAAGGGTTAAAGATGTAATCAGCCTCAAAATCGATGGATTTTGTAAACTCTCTCCCATCTGTTTTTCAACAGTGAAGTTTGCTAAACCATCATAGGTATTATATTTGATGATTGTGGGATTGCCATATACAACGAATGCAAGAATATCTTGCCGGAGAAATTTGAAACTCTGCCTGCCTCGACGGGTTTTCTATTTCGCCATTGAATATGTGCTGTACGTGGAGAGGAAAATGATGTCACTGTATGACGTTTGAGTGACGTAGTGACGCTCACGAATCTGAATGCTGAACAGCTGCAGTCATGGGATAACGTCATGGCTTGTGCCTAATGTTCGGCAGAGTGGCAGAGCATATGTAGGCGGAATGCACCACACGTGTAAATGCTTGCTGACACGTCCGTCGAAAAATAAACGGCATGCCATGCCGTTTATTTTCAAAGACAAATTCCTTCTATCTGCTCGTGAATGGTGGAAACGTGATTAGTTGTTTATCGTCAAATGTGTTTCATTTTGTACCTGTCATAACATATGTCATTTTCATGGAGTTTGGGAGCAATCGATTCCAACCTAGATTTGAGGCTGATTACATCTTTAACATGACCAATTGCTGTAATCCATCTAATAATTCAATAATAGGGACTGAAATGTCCCGCTATAAAATCCGGTGGTGATCAAATTTCTTAGAACAACAAGTTGACAAAATGGTCCAACATCATGCATATAATCTATTATTTCTTTGTTATTTCAATGATTTTACAGAGTGATCAAATTTAGAAGAAAAGCTGATTGAATTTTGTCCCCAAAATTGGGGGTGATTGAATTTTTATATTAGAGGGACTACCGTACTAGACCACAAGTTGAAAACATAACACCAGATCTTCATAATTCCATGTCCACCGGGTGCGAGGTGTGGGTGCGGGTTGGGTGAGAAACTCGACATATAAAAGATATTGAGGACTGAGCAGATCCAAAGCCCTGTTGAATTCTGTTTTTTCTCATATCTTATATATAAATAATTTTATACAGAGACAGTACCTGCTTGTCAATGCACTGTAGGAAATCTGCGAGTTTACTGTATTAGGTTGATCGTCATCTGTGGCCTGGAAGAAATAATGAGACTGATATCAACAATGTATAATATATTGAATATCGCTTCAATGAAAACAGAACATTTTAATAATGCTACCACAAAATACTTTCCTCTCATGCAAGACGGTATTTATCAACAATTCCAGATATCAAACACTGAAGATATCATTTTTGCAGTAAGTCAGAAGTGAAAAGACTAGGAATATCATATTATTCCTTGTCAATATTGAAACCATTCTCTGGAGGTTTTAAGATTTTCATTATCAATGTTACGTCTTTTATCTATGCTATGCTTTTATCAATTCCAAATACTTCAAGACATTCATGATATCAAATTTGGAGAAAGCCAAATGTGAAAAGGCTAGAAATATCATATATGATTCCTTGTCAGCATGAAAAAGATATCAGCATTTGAATATTAATTCAATTTGAACAACGCAGCATAAACTTACTTCGTGTAAAATTCAAACTTACCGCAACAGTTCCAACTTGGATGGGTGGATTACCTTCTCTCACTTGGAATGTGTACGACTGTTGTATGAATTTTGGTGTGTTGTCGTTGATGTCTGTCACTTGGAATGTTATTGTCATGAATGCATTCTGCAGAGACGGAAATAAAAAGAACAAAAATTTTATTCCGAAATTTCATGCAACATGGCACCCAGCTACCTTCCCCATCTCAACCATTCCTGATTAGTGATACCATCATAGTCCATTAGATTGAGTGATTAGGATTTAACGTCGCTTTCCACAATATTTCAGTCATATCACAATGTTTCGGTACTATTTCTTTTCACACCCAGGACCTCCCCATGGGGTCCAATTATTTTTATGCCCAGAAACCTCACAGGTGACCCAGTTAGAAAGCTGCCTCAGGAGTTGAGGCCCTCAAGTCTTTCCATGACCTGGGGTGCACGCAGCGCTCAGGCGCATGATCTGGAGTGTGCACGACGACACCCCAGGCCAATCTACAGAAGCCCAATGGGGCTAGTTCGTTACATAAATATTCTGAGGAAATGACAATTTTTAAATTATCCTCAAGAAGAAATAATTTAGTAAACATTTCATCCTTGAATTAAACAATATACTTACCAATCCACCAATATCCTGGGCTCTGACTCTGATGTTATACGATGGCAAAGTCTCCCTATCAACTGGCGTCCTCAGAAATATAGCTCCCGTGCTGAATAAGGCAATAACAGTACATGAGAGTTCTTCACTTACCAATGAAGTTAAGCTCACTTGAATGTTTGAATAATTTCTGTATTTCTAAGGAAACAGCTTTACTGAACTACTTGTACTACGAAACCTGTGACAACCATTATGACCATTGTAGCATATGAATGTCGAGATAATCAAAGTTCTTCATTATTTAAGTGATTATAGATAATGAGCATCTCTATGAGTGGTCATTTATCTGATTTTTTTTAAAGTTTGATAAAACCGATATGAAGCGAGCATTAGTGAGTTTCATATGTGTTTTATCAAACAAGTGTGATAAAAATCAGATAAATGATCATGAGTATGATGAAATGTTACTCACATCGCAATATCTTAACACGGAAATGTTGAAACAGAAAAATGTTAATATATTCCCATATAATACAGTGTAAAACTCATACGGGAACATCGTCTGGGATATCTCATCTCACACACACATGTGGTATGAGTGTGTGCGACGCAGGTGGCCAGTCACTTCGCTTGACACATGCTGCAGGCATGATGCGCTCCAACCGTATTTCTCTTGGCGTGTCGTTGATATTTTCAATAAAATACTCATTGAAGTAAAGATTTAAATTATACGATAAAAAGAATCCCATATTGATCATGGGATGAAAATTCCCACTCGAGAGAAGGAAAATGTATGATGTATTTTCCTTCGCAAGATTTTCATCCCATGATCAAGTTAATACGGGATCCTCTTATTCTCACATCACAGCAGCCAAAACTCATTGTGATAAATCTATATGATATAAAAGCTTTATCACACCTTTATATGTTTGCTGAATATATTTCTATTCTGCTTTGACATATATATGTTGAGATTTTGTAAAGTGAGAAATAAATTATCATACTCGAGGTCATTTATCTGATTTTTATTCCACTCTTTTATGAAAACCTGCTAAAAATCAGATAAATGACGAATCATAATGATAACATAGTCATGGTGTATACATGGCGAACGTACGTTCTGTTGATACCAAACACGCCCCCAGGATTGCCACCTACGATGTCATAAGTTAACGGTTCATTATCTGGATCTTGGGCCTGTGGGAAGAAAAGTGGGACATTCAAACATCATAATATTTATTGCTTAAAGTTTAACTGGGGTACTTGTGTAAGAGTACGTCATATTCAAGATAACGATGTGAATAATAAAACGTAATAAAAATTTTCCCCGACATTTCATTCGTAGTCTGTCTCAGAGGATTCAAAGGCAGCTTTCTACTGTGGGAGAGAAATCTTCCCTGCCTCTTTTCACGTCCGAGATGACGTTGATGACGTCATAGTTTGAGCATCCTACACAGTCTGCTGGACATCGCGGCAATGCAGAGAATTGAACAAATTTGCAACACTGTTGCATTGTAACGTGGTGTATAGTTCCATAATAACGTCACAAGTTCTGACATGCTTGTGGCGCGCTGCTGTGCCCATTGAAATTGTTAAAATTAAAGTCATAAAACCAGAAACAGGACTTAAATCCTATAATTTGGAAGATTATATTTAATATGACGTAAAATTACAAAGTACCACATTTACATTTTAAACCTACAAATCTTATGTATTCTCAGTGTCTAAATTAATCTCATGAAGCATGTCCACTAGGTGTTCCAGATGATATATCGATACCGAGCAGCAATGAAATATTCAAGATCATATCCAGATAATTTTTAATTATGGGACAATCATGGGAATTTTATGTTTCTACAGATAAATTTAGTATGTACAGTAATTTCTCTAATAATTCAATCCCCCTATCCATTTTCAGGCCTGCAAGTGGCTCATGGTAAAAATATAAGAGAAAATATAGGAAGAAATTTGCCAAAATATAAGAGAAATATTGAATTTTCTCAAAAAATATAGGAAAATATAGGAAATAAAGAAGTGTAAGACAGGTCACTACAACATTGTATGTTCTAAACTTGGTAGTTTTGTGGTATTTAATGAAATTATATCCACTGATTGCGATCATAGTGGTGGTGATTGAAGAGTCCCGTCTGCTGCTTGGATCAAGAAAGAGAGATGTAAATGATCTCATATGTGGCGATCGAAGAGAGGCAAATTTTTTTTTCTGAAATGTATTTCCTCATGCCAATGTGACTCATTTCAGAGCATTGGCGAAAGTTTTCATGAGAAAAAGTCAAAATATAGGTTTTGAGTAAAATATAGGAAAATATATGAATGACTCAAAAATATAGAAAAATATAGGAGGCACTTGCAATCACCCCCCAATTTTGGGGAACGAAATACAGTCAGTGGTTCTAATAAATTTGATCATTCTCTAAAATCGTTGAAATAACGAACAAATAACGGAATACACATATATGCATGCTTTTGAACTAATTTTTTCCAACTCTCTGTTCTAATAAATTTGATCACCCCCAAATTTTATGGTGAGAAATTTCATTTCCTGTGTTTGAATTACTAAAGGAATTGCCATATTTAAAGAGATCAGATCAGCGGGATCAAAATAAAAATTCTTCCCATTAGTTGTTTGGAGAGGATAATTTCAAGATTCTACTCAACGATTCGCTAAATTACTGTCTCAAACATCAGACTGTATAAGCTCCTCATACTTTTCAAAGCTGAAGAGACGAGAAAAAAGATGCAGAGCGATATAAGCAGGGCTTGTGTTTTGAGGCGAGTGATTAAGGTTAACGGATACAATCACTCGCCTCAAAACACAAGCCCTGTATAAGGAGCCTCAAGGCTCAGCTTACCACTGCCACATAGATCTGTGTGTTGGTCCGTGTGCCCTCACTAACGGACTGGGTGACAAACTGTCCCGGGAACTGGGGGGCATTGTTAGCCTGGCTCCCCACTCGAACTATCACAACAATAGTTGAACGCCTGAAAAACCAAGCAGTAATATCATCAGTCCGCTGATAAGCCAGGGCTGTTCGATTTACAGGTACAGTAAAACCTGCAAATACCAACACCTGGGTAAACTGACCAACCCCTAAATACCGACTTGGGTCCCAATACTTAAAATGACGGCGTTTTGAACCTTGACAAACCAGAACCCTGTCAAAACTGACACTATAATCTGGTCCCAATCATGGTCGGTTTACACAGGTAGCATTGTACATGCTCACTCCATTCAGACATGTATTTCTCCTGCAAATGACCCCCCCCCAAAAAAAATTAGGGGGATTGATTCTGCGCAAATATTTAATATAGTTCAATATTATATTGCTGTCAAACACGACTCAAACCAGTGGCGTCTCACTTAGTAATTGTCGCTACGTATACCAATTTGTAGAAACAGAGACAAATTTTTCTTGTATCGAGCAGACATATCACTGCAGTATTACCATAAAAGCCTTACTAAAGTCAAGGGTTCATTTACTTCAAAGAAATGAAAATTTCAGAAATTTTGCAGGACTTTTTCATTATAGGCCATTTTCCAGGGGTTTTCTAGCCCTTATCACAAAATTATCGACATGATTATTACCATGTTATTGATGGGAAAGAGATATTGGCAATCGTTGAACTACACAATGTGATTTTCCAGGAGTTTCCAGGGCATAAACATAATTTTCAAGTAATCATAAACACTTTCCAGGATGGAATTCAAATTCCAGGAGTTTCCAGGAATCTCCAAGAGATCTATGAACCCTGTAAAGGATAAAGATCATACTCACTTGCGCTCTAAAGGATCCACCGCATTGTCTTCTGCCTGTACCACAATTGTGTACACTTCATCTCGCTGGAATGTGCCATTAGCGAACAGCGTGGCAGAACCAACTGCATTAGGCACCAAGTAGAACTTGCCATCTCCATTTGGACTCTTCTGTATGCTGTAGGTTACTTGTCCATTAGGTCCCCTGTCTCCATCAGTTGCAGTCACCTGGCCAAACACAATGATATTCATTTCACTTCTAAGGCTTTTGTTTATTTGTTTATTTAGAAGGAGGTCCCACGGGAACAAGTCCCATTTACAGGTTCCTGTGTAACATGATTATATACAAAGCCAAGTGAACGGAAACAAGTAATAAAAAAGTTGAAATAATATAACACTAAATAGTAATAATAAAATAAAAATGATGAAAATCAAGTGACAGGAAACAAATATTAAGAAAGTTGAGATAATATAACACTAAGTAGTAATAATAAAATGGAAATGATGAAAATTGAAATTTAAATGCAATTTGGAATTAAGACAAAGCACACAAAAAAGAAAAACAGGATTAAACAAGAAATATATTGCTAAGAATGAGTTTGAGATTGTAAACTATAAATTATATGCACTGTAGGAAAAAAAGAAATCATGAAGTGGAAGTAAAACATGCCCTTTTCAGGTTTGATTTAAAACAAATTGTGTTGCTAAAAATGTCAATATTCTCAGAGGATTTAACAATGTCATTAAAACTGTTCATACATCTTATAATCGGAGAGTATTTGTAAACATTGATACGGCTCCGATGGGGTCTGAAATATTGGGTGTTACGTAAAAGCCGGGATGGGGCATTAAAAGCAAGCTTAGATAAAATTTCAGAGGAATCATGTAAACCACAGGCACATTTGTGTAAAAACATCATGTCCAGGTAAGATCGACGTTGACATAAAGTGGGTAATTTAAAAAAGTTACATAAAACGGTGTAATTTTCACTATCGTATTGCACGTGTGTTTTAAAACAGAGATATTTCAAAAATTCCCGTTGTACACGTTCTAAAGATTCAATGTGTGTTTTTTGCCAGGGATTCCACACAACCGAGCAATATTCTAAACGATTGCGTACAAGGGTAAAATACAAATTCTTAAAAGTATTGGCTTGTGTAAAACTAACACTGTTTCGTTTCATAAAACCCAGCATTCTAAAAGACTTACTTACAACATTGCTGATATGGTCACAAAAATTAAGATCTGACCTTAGTAAAACACCCAAGTCATTCACTTTGTTTGTCCTTGGAAGTATAGTTTCTGATACTGAATAGTCAAACATAATAGTAGATCTCTTATTGGTGAATGACACAATTAAACACTTTAATATATGCAAATCTAGTTTCCGATAAAGGCTAATAGATATATACTCAGTTTTGACAACAAATTATATTTATTTTCTACAGAATCGGTGGAAATGATATGCCTTCACCTCGCTCAATCTACTGGAATTCACTCTCCAAACTTGGCAGCTAGAAAAAATAGGAACCAGTTTTCATCAATGTGGCATGCTAAAACATTGACCAATTATTCTCCCTCTATTCTCATGTCAATAATGCACACCGAATGATTGTCAAAGATGGAGACTGTATCTCACCGTAATAACATTTCTCGGGTTTGCGGCGTAACTACCGACTTCTATATCCCGGACATAGTTTCCCCGTGGAAATACCGGTTCGAATTCGTTGACATCGAGGACGGTGATAAAGAGCCTTAGGGTCCCCACTTTTCTCTCCACTGTATCCGTTTCCATGACGGTCACCTGTAATACCACAATATAATTTGTATCACATTTTCATAAGAAAATAAGAGGTTATAAACTGTCACTAATTTACACAAAAATAAAGCTCTCTTTAGTCAATATTTTATCCTCTTTCATGGAAATGAGAAAAACTTTTGCCATAGCACAGAGTGCTGTAGAGCAGCAGAAGAAAACTGCATGACACTTTAACTTTAAATTAAATGAAGATGACATACCATTAATTAGTTCAACTGTATTTTCAGTAAATTATGTATGTCAAAAATGATTCTCACATATTCTTACATTATAGCCTTGCCGTAAGTTGCCTCAATATGGCACTAATTCTGATATAAGACGGGTGCTACGGTGTCCCCAAATTAATACATGCATATTATTCGAAGCATTTCATAAGACTGAAAATCTACGAGTTACTTCAAATTTGGTCTCCCAATATCAGCGCTATACAGAGGTTACGCTGTATTTGATTACGACTAGGAAACAGAGATACACATGAGCCTGTCTGTTTCAATCAGACAAAGTAAAATTCCATTTAGTCAAATATATATAAAATATGTAAATAATTACGATTTCGTAAACTCACATCAACAGGAAGAATGATGGTTGGGTCGGTAAAAGCCTCGTAATCCAGGTTAGGTGTGTTCACGCTAATGTAACCATCTGGTGTGACTGCAAACAGAGGACTGGATAACGTGATATCATAGGGCGGCACTGGATCTCCTGGAAGCTGCAACAGCAACAACATTATTATGTGAGAGAAATTTGAAGTTTTGGAGGCCTAGTCTCCTTCACCTGTCTCAACAAAATTTTGTTTAATGTCACACTCAAGGTTATTTCTCTCAAACAGACAGCCAATCTGAATGGTAGAGGAAGCCGGAGTACACATCGGCAAGTAACTGGCAAACTTTCAACATCATGTGTACGGTATGGTAATGCCTCTAATAATTTAATCACAGGAAGTGAAATTTTGTACCATAAAATCAGAGGGTCATCAATTTCATTAGAACGAGAAGTTGACAAGATGGTTCTCATGCAGATCATTCATTACTTCTCGTTATTTCAATCATTTCAGAGGGTGATCAAATTTATTAGAACCACCGATTGAATTTTGTCCCACAAATTTTGGAGCGATTGAAGTTTTATAGGAGGACTGAATCAATAGACAGATACCATAATTATAAATCAGATAGAGATTATGGATATGTTTTGCATCATTCATATTAAATTTCAAACTTTCGTATCACAATATATTTGACTGATGGTTCATCATTGTCAACAGAAACTCAGAGGTGTCAAAAAGCAGATCATAGAGAACAGTCTGTCATCCAGTCAAGAATCTAATCTTTATCTAGAGAAACATGTATTCATTGTATTTATTGTTTCACTTTCTGATAATCTCTCCAATAATTCAATCACAGGAAGCGAAATTTTCTATCATAAATTCAGGGGGTGGTCAAATTTATTAGAACAGGAAGTTGAATGGTTCAAAATCATGGAGATAACCCATTATTTCTTCATCATTTCAACGATTTTAAAGAGTGATCAAATTTAATAGAAGAGCCGATTGAATAATCCCCCCCCCTCCCCAATTTGGAGTGTGATTGAATTCTGATAGGCGGATTGAATTATTAGAGGGATTACCACATAGAGTAAATATATAACCTACCACATCTTGGTCGGAAATGAGAATTTGCAGCCTCTGTGAGCCATCGGGACTGCTGACGAGTGTTCCAATAGGCGAGTTCTCACGTATAATACCCCGAGTGCTGCCCAAGTTGGTGGTAATAGTGGGATTGTAGTCATTCACAGCTTCCACTTTCACTCGTATCACCGCTGTCTGGTATCTGTGGTTCTGAGAAAGCTCCTCTGCCTGATAGAAAAGTGGGAATATTAGAAACCTGAGTAGTGTGACTAATGTCAGAGGACCTACGAACTAGGTTACGATATGATTTAAGTGTGTAACTTGATCTAAGACTGATGATTTCCATGGTCGTAGGAGGCATTGAGACCAATTTGCCAATTTCGAGGTTTCTAGGTTACCTAATTAGGTCAGAAATTGGGACAGAAAGTAGGTCACATTGACCTTGACCCAATTAGATCAGGTCACACTGACATTGACCTAATAAAAGCGCATTACCATGGTCTTAGGAGACATTAGAACATGTTTTTCCAATTTCGATGTTTATAGGTCACCTTATTTCGAGGTTTCTAGGTCACCTAATTAGGTCAGAAAGTAGGTCACACTGACCTTGACCCAATTAGTTCAGGTCACACTGATATTGACCTAATTAAGTGCATTTCCAAGGTCTTAGGAGGCATTAGGACATGTTTTTGCCAACTTCGAGGTTTATAGGTCACCTAAGTAGGTCAATTTTCCTGGCAGAAACATACATTGAAAGGTTCTACCTAATATTACCCCCTGCACAGTTTGCATGAAAAAATAGAGTGAAGCAGTGTGAAGATTAAGTTGATATTTTTTTCTTTCAAAAAAAATGTGATCAAACTGAAGTTCTTAACGGAAGAAAACAGATGCGGTGAAAAACGCCTTGAAGCCATGACCTTTTACCCATGATGTCAGAGTCTGATTACAATCACATCATATAATATAGACTATTTGGTTGTGTCAGACATCCTTTTGTGACGTAAATTGCGCAACACTTGGGTATGATGACATTATGATGATGTCAACAAAGGCATTACGTTTTAGCTTCGTGACATTTTTGGCGATAAAATGGAAATGTCGCCTTGAATATTTGGAACAATTGCTTGCTATGAACAATCATAATCAGATTCCTACGTCATGGATCACCAGGTCAGGTCTTTCGCCGTTTTCAAACAGGCGTGGTAATGGAGGGTTTTAAGTTTGTTTTTCTCAAACTTTGACCATTCCCAAAAACAGTAAACTGCTGTTAAAATGTCAAATAGAACATCTTACAACTATTCAGCATCAAAAAAGTATTGGGTGTGGTGGGGACCATTTGATAGAACCTTTGACGGGTTTCATGATATGTTTTCCAGTAATTTCAATGGACTAATTTAATTAAATTCTTCAGAAATTTTCACGGATACTAAAGGGTGGGCCTACTGCACAAAAGAAAATCAGTCTAAAAAATCAGAATCATTGCTTCATCCCCTGCTCAACCAATGAAAAGCTTTGATGATGGTATCTGACCTTGAGAACCACGGTGACCTCTTTGTCGAGACTTCTCTGTATGGCCGTAGTCTGTCGGATAGTAGCCTGGTGAAACCGTGTGTTGTTCACAAACCTCTGCTGTGTCCGAACAGTGAAGTAGGTCAAGTAACGTGATGGAATGGCTGGAAAGAATCGCATTGTGTAACACGTGATTGAAAAAATTCAATTCATTTGAAAAAACATTCTCTCGGTTCACCTGTATTTTTTTTTTTTTTATCATCAAAATATGAATAATGTTGATCTTCACCGCTAACAATAAATCTGATCACCCAAGAAAATGCATACGGTAATTCCCCTAATAATTCGATCACCGGAAGTGCAGCAAAAATGGCTGATAGCTGGCAATATTCTTCATGGCATCAACTACATAGTGTCACATTTTGTCAGTCATTATATGACTTTTCTTCAATTTAAATGAACAACGGGAATGTTAATTTTCTCTGTGTTTGAATAACAGAATTGAAAACTGAACTTCCTGTGATTTAATTATTACGGGAATTACCGTACCCAGGCCTGCAAGTGGCTCACAGTGAAAATATAGGAAAAAATATAGGAGGAAATTTGCCAAAATATGGGAGAAATATAGGATTTTTTTAAATAAAATATAGGAAATAAAGGAGTGACAGACAGGTCACTACTACATTGTATATTTCAAACTTGGTAGATTTGTGGTGTTTAATCTAATTATTTTCACTGAATGCGGTCATAGTTTTGGCGGTTGAGGAGACCTGTTCCATTGCTTGGTTCAACAAAGAGAGATTTAAATGTTTTCATATTCGCCTTTTTTCTAACATATATTTCCTCATGCCAATTTGACTCATTTCAGAGCATTGGGCAAAGTTTTCATGAGAAAATGTCAAAATATAGGAAATATAGGAGGTTTTGAGTAAAATATAAGAAAATATAGGAATGACTAAAAAATATAGGAAATATTGGAGGCGCTTCCAGGCCTGCATATCTTGTGATTGAATTATTGGAGTATTGATTGTATCGTCCAGAAGGAGATCACCCCGAGTCACTACTTAAGAAGCCCCATCAACTCCTCTATCCCACCTTCATACACAAGCTAACTTCTCCATTCACAAACCAGAGATGAGCCAATCAGAACATACCCAATGACTGTACGTATTCTCTCAGTGTATTAGATCATTCCTCCTAATAGGGTGGTAGGTGTGGCCAGATACATATGACAGCCAATCAATAACCCACTCATACGGCACGTTTCGAAATTGAAATGGATTCGAGGTCTGCGATGTTTGGTGTCTATTTATAAATTCTTTTGGACAGAGCCAGCGGACTGATATAGCAAGGGTAATTCGAAGCGTGAACAGAAAAGTTGACTCGTATGAAGAGAACTCATCCTGGTATAAGCGCAGCTGCAGTTTCCGAAGACATCATCATGGCACTGTATTTATAGATCACAATGCAACCCGAACACGGCGAAGTTTGTGCCAAGGTGGATGTTTTACATTTCTATGATAATAGCCATTGCGAAACTATCCCTGACGGATAATGAAGTAAGTGAACCAGCGATTCGATTGGCTAACACCTGGCATCAGCCGTTGCTATGCCATTCACTCTCCGTGGTTCGATATTTTTTGGCAAAATGCTGAGTCGTGGAGATTCTTATTCCATGTCACTCTTTTCCTTCGTATAGGCACTCTAAAACTTCTATCTGCTTATTCTTTAGTGCAAAAGTTACCCGCAACCGCTTCTTCGCATAATCTATCAGAGGATTGTTCGAAGTCCATATTTGCTTATCTCAACGTTAAACGAGCTTGTCGTTCGTATCCACGCATGACAAGATGTACATAATTAACCATGCATGCGGAATCACATCCGCTGCTGTCAAAAAATCAGGTGACTAGGTCATGTGAATCCAGTCCGTCAGGAATAGTTTTGCGAAGGCTATTATCATAAAAATGTAAAAACTCGGCCTTCGCGCAAACATCGCCATGTTCGGGTTGGATCACAATGATATACTTACTGCTGACTATCTCGAATGTTAGGTCCGCATCTATGGTATCCTGATCCTTGGCCAGAATTTCAACAGGGCTGGTTGGTGCATCCATGAAAGGATAAACCGTCAACGGTTGCCCCTGAAAATAGAAGTTTATCGAATCGATTGAAATTTATAAGCCACATTAAAACTTCTTGAGTGTCATCCTCTTATAATTCAATCACAGGAAGTGAAATTTCCCATCATAAAATCTGGGGGTGATCAAATTTATTAGAACAGGAAGTTCACAAAATGGTTCAAAATCATGCATGTATTCCACTATTCCTTCATTATTTCAATGATTTTAGAGGGTGATCAAATTTATTAGAACCAACGATTGAATTTTGTCCCCAAAATTTGGGGTGATTGAATTTTGATAGGGGGATTGAACTATTAGAGGGATAACAATAGATGCAGTGACTGTTGCCTTTTCAATAGCCGATATTCACTCCAGAAAATATTTATCTTAAAAGGGAACTCAATGGAAAACTAAAACTTCTGAGGGAGAGATATGTTGTTGTTGTTGTTGTCATATTTTTATCTGAAAATTTTAAAATATATTTCATGAATATACTGGTTACCGAGATATTGCAATTCAAAGATTTTTGGGTCTGGTACAAATTTGGTATGCAAATGAGCTTTGCTGATGTCATGAAGTGAACCAGAGATAATTAGATGGACAAATGATGACGTATTTTCTTTTCTGAAATACATAGCATTCTGATTCTTTTGCATTCCATTAACATTGTAATTACAGGTTATTGGAGATCACTTTCGCGACTTGGTTACCAACAGGTTCAGAAATAGTTACCATAGCAACCGGTAACCAAGCGGCTTATTCCAGGAACTTCAATAGTTGAAAATAATTTTTTTCAATGAATATGAATCACATAGACTGCCAGTACTGCATATTCATGAATTAAGCTTTCATAACCTGTGCAATTTCCAAAATAAAGCACTTAGTAACCTGTTGCTATGGTAAACATATTCCTAAGAATAATTCAATTTTTTCCAAAAACAAACTATTTTGTACTTGTAACAGAGCAGATCTATAATGTTGCCATTTTATAGTGCTGTCCCACTGAAATATCATGCCGTAAGCAGACATGACACACCACTCAGTCACATTATACTGATGCTGAGCGAACCAGTCCTTGTTCGGTCCTCTTAATGCTGAGCATAAGCGAGGCTGCAACAAGTTCCATTTTTCAAGTCTTTGGTATGACCCGGCCTGGGATTGAACCCAGTACCTACCGCTTACGAGGCCGACGCTCTAACCATTAAGCCACCGCAGTGCAGTTTTTCACAGCAGTGTGTTATGGTATGGTATAGTATGATACTTACCGTGACCTCATTAGACTTGATAGTGGCTGTGTATTGAGGGTTGACACACACGGGCACGTACTGGGTGATACGTAGGCAACCAGGGTAGTCGAAAATGGGCCCAAGATCATCATTGTCCTTGACAGTAATCTGTATCCAAGACAGCGTTTCTTTCGGCGGTTGACCGTTATCCTGAAAATGGAGCAAAAATGGTCATTGTAAGCTTATTCATAGCAATCAATCGCCGTAAACAATGGGGTACTAATATGGCTAATGCGGGAAAAACTCCTTTACCCATTTATAACTTAAAGGGGAAATGCAAAAGTTTTAGATTCTCATTTTAATATTTTATATTGGTTGAGTAATGATAAAAATATCGAAAAATCTACTTCGCTTTCTAGATATGCTTTCAAAGAGTTAGTACCCCAAGCCCAGCCGAATCCTGATTTGCAAACCGTCATCGCTTATCTTTCCTTGATTATGACGTCACATCAGATCAGCCCCCCGAAGACTGAACGTTACAAGTATTGACATCCAGTGAGGTGGTCTGATGTGACGTCACAAACCAGCATCAAACAAGGGCAGATAAGCGATACGGTTTTCATTTCTGAAATCGGCCGGGCTGGAGAAACCAACTTTGGTGCACTTTTCTAAAGCTACTAGGAGACAAAATACTTCAAATAAAGTCAAACGAAGTAGACAGTTGAATAGTTCCATCAGAGAAGAACACAAACAGGAAAATATGAAAACCTTTGCATTTCACCTTTAAATGAATGGTATTACAAATTACACATGTAAGATGGATGTATCTTAACAGGTTAGGGCGATCCCGCTCTCTAAAATGGAGGTAAAAAAGGTCGTTTTGCTCAATAACTTTTGATTCCTAAAAAACCAATGCATCAAAATTTCAGGCGCATTGATTTAGCTATTGTTCCATGTCATATAATTAATTTGCCATGTGAAGAACCAGCCAATGTTGTTTAAACAGCGCGAAGGATATTTGGCCTATTATTATGCAAATTAGATAGATGACAATTTACATTTTTACTACCATTTAATGCGGATAGATTTGTCTGTATGTGCCTCAAGAGGATTTTGCTGAATTCATTATGTGAACTGATTTACTGAGCGAAAACGACCCTTTTTACCTCCATTTTAGAGAGCGGGATTCCCCTAACCTGCTTAACCCATATAAATTCTGTTATATAGGTGCCTATCCGAGCAAATAATAATCTTCTGTGATTGCTCCTGGAGAGCAGGAACTTCGTCAGCTGCCTGGGTTGGATTTTTCTGCGCCTCGTTCACCACAGAAATAATCGGATAGGCACCTATTCGCCTGTTGAAGTTGGACTGTGATTGGTCCCCAGTCTGACATGTGCGACAGATTTAAGATACAGACTGTCCCAGATCTTAATTTAATAGCGACAAGTCTGACAGAGGAGCGGTTATCAAGTCTGAGTTTTAATTAGATTAATATGTTCCTTCTTCTATAAGATACACTGGAAGTATTTTTCATCTCTCTGTGTGCAGACCAAAATCGAAAAAAATAAATTTACAAGCACGCTGCATTTTTCATCTCAATGCAGTCAGAGCGTGTTACACTGACAGTTTGGGAGGTTACAAAAGCCGACAATGGGAGAATGGCTCAGGGTAATTAAGGCCTTAGTGAATCGAGTGCTGTTGTTGTTACAGTGTATTTTGGAAAATGTTGAGAAGCCTATTCCTGAAGATAATGACATTTCAAGTGCAGTTCAATTAGTTCCTGGTATACAGTAAATGATAAATACGGAGTGTGCAAGCATGACACATGGCAATGAAATGAAAAACATACCAAAAGGCTGTGTCATTTTTGGTCAGTGTAAATAATACACACTATGAGATAAGCTCTTGCAAAACACAGAAATAGAAGGTTAACATACAAATATTGACATGGGCAATAAATTTCTAACAATTTTCCAAATTATCTTTACGTACCAATTAACAAAGATAACTTTGGGAAATTGTTTAGAATCCATTTGCAACTGTATGATTCAAAGTTAATCGCCTATGTCAATATCTGTATGGTAATGTTTATATTTCTGTATTTTGAAAGCGCTTATTTCATATTGTGTATGATTTACACTGCAAAAGTTACACAGCCTAATGATGAGGTTTTTATCATGTTTCATGCTTGGACTCCCAGTATTAATGTCCAGGAACTAATTTGCACTGCACAAACAGTATGATATTATCATCAGGCATATGCTTTTAAGCATTTTCAAAAATACACTGTAAAAACAACAACACTCAGTTCACTAAGCCCTTACATGTAAGTCAAAATAGCCCAGAAGAGTGTTCTGTCATAAGACTGCACATATTATGCCATAAGCCGGCTGGACAAATAAATAAGTATTACCACACACCTGAGCTTGTATTGTTACATTGAATGTTGTTCTGCCTAGTGTGTAGTACATTTCCTCAAAGTCTAGGCCCTTTTCCAGCGTCATATATCCCAGCCTTGGAGCGTTGATAGCAAAAAATGTAGTGCCATCACTCTACAAAAAATAATACAAAATTCACTGTATATTAAGACTGCAACCAGCTGGCTAAATTATTGCTCAAATTCGCTTCCAAGTTGGCATTCTATTAGGTCGCACCAATTTCATTTTTTGTTTCACAGATGGATTTTATTTTTTTCAAGATTGGAGGTGATATTAAAAATAAAAGTAAAACTGGACCAGACGAGCGGGAAATCATCTACCCGCAGAAAGAAAGGAGCAAACTTAAAATTTCCAGTTTTATCTTTATTTGTATTATCGCCTCCAGTCTTTAAAAACAATAAAATCCAACCCGTGAAACAAAAAATAAAATTAGTATGACCTTATGAACAATGACTCTGACATTTTACTGCCCGGACTGCTGCATTTTACACAAGGGAAATACAGCAAGTAAGATATTATCTCCTGACATTAAATCCCTATAATAATTCAATCACAGGAAGTGAAATTTCCCACGAAGACCCTCAGATATGATATCAGAACCATTTGCCATCACCTGAGAGCCTCAAGATCAAAGCGGACGTTCATCTTTTAAAACAAAATAAAATATCGTTTATGCAAATTATTTTTTTTTAGGTGCAAAGCAAGGTGCTTTGATTTTTTGTGGCGGAGCCGAAATTTGGCCCCAAATCGCCCGTAGATCAAACCCCAAAAGGCAAGTTGCGATTAAGCCAATTCAGTTGTATGTTAAAAGGGCTCATAATTAGATAGGCATGTGGCAATCTGATGCACACCATCACTCCAATGAAACGTTTCAGCAAACTACTTGTAATTCCTGTGGATTAATCCTGTGAGGTGAAATTTCCGAAAAAAATTGAGGAAAAGCAAGGCCTGCCTCGCTACTTACAAGAGATCCATCCCCCCTTGTGAGGTAGAAGTCGACGTTTTTATTAGGCCCTCCATCTAAATCTGTAGCACTGAGTTGTCGAAATACAGTTGTGTGTATTGGCGTGAGCTGGAAAATAAGATGGTAAATATTGAAATCGTGAAAGAGAAAGCAGATTGTGCATACTTGAAAACATTGACTTGTCTGTGGACAGTCCAGTGAAGTACGAAAATCAATAACGTTATCAAATTGAATAACAAAATTTTTCATTACTGAAAATAATAACCATGCTCTAACCGAGTTGGCCAGAGGACAAATCTATGTATGTATATTTTTTTACAGTTTATGGACATCATGAAATTTGGATGATTAACCGAATAAAAAAAAAATAAGGGATGTTTTAATTACTTTTACATAACATTTAATAAGGTATGTCTGAATTATGTGAACCCTTCATTTGGGAGTGAAGCGGTGATCCGTAATACTTCATGATAAATGATACAATTTTTTTGTATGTTTAATAAACGATTATAATTACCTCTTCCACGACAACAGAGTATGGAGCATTGACAAATTGCGGAAAGTTGTCATTTAAATCAGTGATGGAGATTTTCAACGGTGCAAATATCTGGAAGAGAAGAAAACTTTACAATCAGCATATTGAGTCCACAGATCTACAATTCATTTAACAATAATGCTGGATTCTGAAATTATATATACTATATCCCAGGGGTGCCGCCACTGACTGGTCCAACATTTACACTATATGCCAGGGGCACCACCACTGACTGGTCCAACATTTACACAGCATATCTTAGGGGTGCTGGCACTGACTGGTCCAACATTTACACTATATGCCAGGGGCACCACCACTGGCCGGTCCAATATTTACACAGCATATCCTAGAAGGGCTGGCACTGACTGATCCAACATTTACACTATATGCCAGGGGCACCACCATTGACGGTCCAACATTTACACAGTATATCCCAGGGGTGCTGCCAGTGACTGGTCCAACATTTGCCAGACCTCCTTCTTCCAAAGATGAGAATTTTTCATCCAGTTTCATAATTTGACATGCAGACCAAACATACTTAATAATTTTGACATATATGAAGTGTTTGTTTTGCCAGTTTTATTAATTTCAGACGCTTCATGGAAATGAAACAAAATCTAAACATTCATATTTTCTTGCCGCACACCTGCATCTACATACATTAAGGTAGTGTCACTGGCAGACCAAACATTATCAAGGTTATTAAATATCATAGGGTCTGCATGTCTACAATGTTCAGTCATCACAGGATGGAAGAATGGCCCAAAATTTTCAGTAATATTGGAAATAACAGCAGGATTTTCGCCTTCAAAGCCTAACGAGGAGTTTTCTTAGTCCCTAATATATTTTTAAGAGACCACATCATTAATACTGCACAATTTCATAACACACTTCATATAAACATTCTTTAATTTATAAGACTTTCTCCATTTCATGACCAAACTACAAATCATCCCGGCCCTATTTGTTACTGAACAAGAACTGTAAAATTTAGTCTTTCAGCTTTGAAAATAGCAAGAGAGGTGTCAAGCACACTCCTAAACTTTGAAAGAAGAGCCATATGGGCTTCAATATATGCCTGTGCATGCATAACTGTAACCCCTTAAACATATTGTATTAACTAGAATTTGACCTTGACGAATTAGGTGAAGGTCGATCAACTTGACTAGGCTTCTAATTAATCACCAGTGTAATAACATATGTACTGTAGTATAAATTTGAAGAGCGAGCCATGATCCATCGAGATACTGCAATAACCACAATTTGACCTTGATCTTGATAAAATAGGCCAAGGTCAATCAAATTGGAAAGGTTTCTTGGCAATCACATGTTGCACATGTAGTATGAATTTGGAGAGCCTAGATGTAATTTTTCAAAAGTTACCACCATACTAAAATTTGACCTAGATAAAATAGGTCAAGGTCAGTCATCTTCATTAGGCTTCTGACCCATTGCCAGTTGCATATCTTATATGATTTTAGAAAGCCTGGTTATAATCCTTCAAGAGCTATTTGTTAACAAGCAAGATAGACAGGCAAACAGACGGATGGACCAAGCAGACAATACCCTTTGGCTATTGGCAGACAGGTAAAAATTACTGGGCTTAGACTTCTTTGCCATCACAGTCCACATTGGGTCTGAACTGTACAGCATAAACACAAAAATTTTAAATGATTTACGCCATCTTCAATCACATACCTTGACCTTTGCACTTTTGACCTCAAAATGAATAGGGTTCTTCTTTGACCCATGGGTGAAGTATAGCAAATTTATAGCAAATTTTGGTACCAATACACTTCGTCACTATATAGATGAAATATTGCTGAATGCGACGTTAAATCTTAATTCTCTCTCTCCAATCCATGACATGGAATTGGAGATATCTTACGGACAAGCAAAAGTTAACAGATGGATGGAGGGACAGACAGACAGACAGACGGATGGAAAATCGTGACTGCAATATACGACCTCGTCTATCGATGGGCGTATAAACATGATTTGAAGGAGGGTGATAACACACTCCTCCAGGTTATAATATATATATATGTAGGGAGGCTTACATTTGACAAGTGCTGTTTTCCCCAATTCTGAACCAATATTTAGTAGTGTGACAGCATGGGAGTGGGATCACACTCCTCAAAAATGACTCAAACATGGAAGCATTTCTGAGCTCAATGCTAAATAAAATGCCTCACTATTCGCCATGTTGACGGACAATTTGTTGTTTGCTCAGATCTTTGCTTCATACTTTTTTACCCAATTAGACAGGAAGTTATTTGCGCATAATTTATGTCGAACAAGCTGCTTGAGTGTGGCGCACTGTCCTGGGAAAATTAACAATCTGTCCGAACTTCTTTGAAAAACGTGGCAGCACCCCTGTATCCCTTTTTACTAAGCAAGAGCTACAAAAGGAACACCATATATGAGGTGAGTTAGGATTTAAACGTTATCAACAAGCTTTCAACCATACAACCACGGTGCCCACATGTGCCAGGACACGAGAGCACCCTCAGTTCCCATTATCCTGCACTGACTGATCAACTCAGCCAATGCAGCACCAGAAATAAGTTAAACAGTTCACTTGTATCTCTTATACAAATCTTAAACTTGTATTGGCACTATTTACATTAACAGGACTGTTAGATCTTTATACACACTAAAACTTTTCAGAACTGAACAAGCTAAAGTGGATAACGCAGAATGTAAACAGGAGATCCGTTCATTATTGACCTGGTAGAATTAAGCCAACAAAGTTCTCCAGCCTATAGAGATGTTACATTCTCGACAATCAGAAAACTTATTGACGCTGAAACATCGTGAGTAACCATTACCTAATGTTCAACAAATGATAAACGAAAACTACCATCTGTACCACCTGATAAATATATTCCAACATTTTCGGAGATATTTCGGAGACTACTTTTTCCACAAAAGTGCAACTTTGCTCGGAAGCTGAACTCTCACCAGAAAATTTTGTTTCAAACTAGTTTAGTAGTTTTCTGAGTATTGTGGAAGTGAATAAGAGATAGTTGATTTGTAGGTTAAATTCTAACGTGGCACAAAGCCTGCATGGGCCAATGCCAATGATGTCAAAATTTAACCTAGACATCACCCATCATACCCAGTAACCCATCCATGCACTTCAACACAACACTGTATACAATACAATATACAATATAAAATACAATAATTGTGCCGCATATCCTCTGGATAATAGTGGCAGCCTTATTTCACAATAAATACCTTTGGCAATATAATTAACCTTGTGTAACATGAACTGCTTGTATCACTTCTGTCTCAAAGTTACTTTTTACTCTCATCTGATTTTCAACTACCCAACAAACAGTGCAAACAATAAGCTTCGTGCCTTCCCTGATATATTAACCCCTGCAACAGTTTGATCACCTGCATTGACTTCTTAAAGTGATCGTAAACCCTTAAGTAAAGTTTCCGTCAAATGAAAGACCATCGCGAACAGTGTCGGAAAATATTTATTTTAATTTTTACGATTTTATTACACAGAATAAACTGCAATTAAAGCATGGTATTCTATGGTGGTCTGTTGCAATCATATTTAGGTCCAGTGACGTCACACTGCCTTAATACATATATTTCAAACTTTGTATGCACTTTCCAATGCTTGATTCAAGCTTAAGGTATGTATACTTTGAGTTTCAACACAGACTCACTGTTCCAATGTGCATGTTCCAAAATCGGGGAAATTAAAAGCAAGATTCAAATTGACTTGACACTCACGAGTCACCATCTCTCAGATTTTGGTGAAACATGCACATTGGAACAGTGGGTCTGTGTTGAAAGTCAAAGTATACACACCTTAAGCTTGAATCAAGCCCTGGAAAGTGCATACAAAGTTTGAAATATATGTATTAAGGCAGTGTGATGTCACTGGATCTAGATATGATTGCAACAGTCCACCATAGAATACCATGCTTTATTTGCAGTTTACTCTGTGTAATAAAATCGTAAAAAATTAAAATAAATATTTTCCCACACTGTTTGCAATGGTCTTTCATTTGATGGAAACTTTACTTGGGGTTTACGATCACTTTAATGCAGACACTAATCTACACATTACTAGAAATAGCCTGCTGCATGTCCCATTAAATGTGATTGGTTACTGTCCAGCCATAGTTTCAGCTCATCACTGTGTCTCTGTAAGCCCTCACAGTGATCGGACATAGTGACGGAGTAGTAGACCAACCAAGACAGTTTTGATCTGCACAATGGGAGACTTGAACAATACCGACACTGGGTGAACCAGAAGTATCACTTCTGCACAATGACTGGTTAGCTGGATCAGAAACATGTGAAATGGTAGAAAGGAAGTGAAAATCCAGGCCGTTCATTGGTTACATTGTATTGTGCAAGTCCCTCAGTCAGATTCTCTGAGTAAGTGACTATTGTCTGCAGGACTTAACTACAGCTGAAGCACGCAGTGTAGGTATACGGTCTGCTCTGGAGGGTAATTTTCAACCATCAAGTTCTGTTGTATTCATCAGTCATCCACGGAAGGGACGGACGCACAGGTTCAGCAGACAGACATACTCTACTGTACAGTTTCAGTGTGCATTATGCAAACTACGGTAATTCCCCTTATAATTCAATCACAGGAAGTTCACTTCTCAACTGTTATATCAAACACAGACAAAATATAACATTCCATTTCTTCATCCAAACTGAAGAAAAGTCATATAATGACAAAATGTGACACATTGTAGCTGGTGCCATGAAGAATATTGCCAGATATCTGCCATTTTTGCTGCAGTTCCGGTGATCGAATTATTAGGGGAATTATCGTATGTCAGATAATCTGGGGTTTGCACTATAATTCAGGTTAATCCTGAGACAATACCACTTACTATCTCGGCCCAATAGCAGTGGACGGTGCACTGACACGTGGCTCCCTGCAAGAGTTCTAGCTGGTTAATCGGAGTGCTTAGCTATCTCTTTAACCTAGGAAATGTTTTTAATCGATGATAACTGGGCTATTTTCGACATGAAGTTGCCAAAATTATCATAAATGTAAGCTTAATGGTCCTTTCCTGGAATAGTAGAAAATCTGATCCATCTGTATCATATATACACTAGTTATCAATGGTTAAAAAACCCGCCCCAGGATAAATAGATAGGGGCGAGATCAGGAGATCGAAACGGAGCTCATGCGGTGACCCACGTGTCAATGCACATATTGCTGCTATCGCGGCAACACAGTATTGTCCAAGGATTAACTTGGATTATTGTGCAAACCAGCCATTATCAGTTATACGTACCCGTCTGGGAGGGTTTTCAAATGTTGTGCACCGTAATCTGTATTCTACCTCATCGATATCATCTGTATTAGAAGGAGAGCGACCCTGAAATGGGAGATAATCAGTGCAGTGACATGTGCAGTGTAATTTCTGACAAAGCTGAAAAATGTTTCTTTTCGGTTCAAAAATTTTACGCAAATAAATTTGATCAGTCCATATTTTAAGGACTTGTATTAAAACATTTATTCTTCATCCTATATCAGAAGTGCCTACATTTTAATGCTTCGTCTATTTTGGCATGATTAACTCAAACTATTTTTGCATAAATCTGCTGAAAAAGCATTACACAAATACCTTCATGCTGACATTGAGAATTTTCACAAAAGTAGTACCATAAAACTTATTAAAACATAATATATTAAGTTACCAGAAAAGTATGTAAGTATTCAATCTGACATAATTATTGATGAATCAGGTTTGAACAATTCTTGGCAGTTTCTAAAAGAGTTACACGCGCTGCCTTCTCGTCAGGGCATGACTCTCTGTCAGTCAAAATATCTTTGTCCGGAAGTGCATTGGTTGTTGGGAGATTGTTCCTTCGATCTCATACTTAACAAGTGTCATCGGACACGGTGCATGTGACATCACAAAAATGTTAGTTACGCATGTTTGGTCACAACCCAAGATATTCTCAATTTTAATTGGGCGGCCTGGCAGCTCAACAGCAAAGGAAAATGCATCAGAAAGGGCTCAAGGCTCTGAAGCAGTGAAGGAACGAAATGAATTCAAGGGCCACAACTCATGGAGGTTACGACAACTTCAAGTCTCCGAAATAGTTTATCATGCCCATGATATATGAATACTTACATCTCTGTTGATGGCCCTGAGCATACGGATATATATGCCGTTCCTAAAGTTCTCCAAAACGAAGTAGTCGCTGATTGGTGTTAACGAAACTGCGTTGGTGACATTAATATCGACAGGCTGGAGTTCAATTGACACTGTCTGTTCCAGCCTTCCATATATCATTAACTGTTGTCTATATCTGTCATCAAACGTATCTTGTACTCTCAGTGTGTCTGAAAACAATTCACAAATGGTGACATTACACAACATTCTATAACACTTGTGTCAATAACATCGAGCTAACCGTGCATTCATTACACGTTTTATCATGGTGAAGTGAAATCAACATGCATCAAGTGCAGGTGTTCATTGGGAGATTCCTTTTCACAAGTCGGATGAGGAAAGGGACGTCTGCTTTCATACAAGTAACAATTGAATAAAACAAACAAATAAATTACAAGACAAAATTTCTTTCTCAAGTTTAACTGTTGTTTCCATTGTCAAATTGATTAACAAAGCGACACAAGTAGACATATATCCACGTAATTTCCACACAGCTGACAGTATCACTCCCCATCTCAGAGACCACATAAACTCATCCTCTGACATTGGCACGCTGCCAACCGAGACGGGAGCATCAGCGGAATTGTTTTTTCAAGAAAGGGGAGGAAGGTTGTCAAAGTTTAAAATATGTTATCAACTTTTCATTATTTGTTGATGATCAATTTGGGTAGTGCAATAGAATAGAAATAATGTGTTCAAAGGCATGCTCAATGGTTATTTTACGCATGGTTTAGTGTGGGAAAGTTTATAAATTTTCCCACAGTAACCGTGCATAAAATAACCATTGAGCACGCCTATAAAAACATTATTTCTGAAGTATATCATTCTCAGGCCCTCAAGGTATTTTATATAGGTAATCCCTCTAATAATTCAAACCCACTATCAAATTCAATCACCCCAAATTTTGGGTACAAAATTCAACTGACGGTTCTGATGTTAATTTTATCACCCTACAAAATCAATGACATAATTAAGAAATAATGTTTTCATAGGCATGCTCAATGGTTATTTTACGCCCGGTTAGTGTGGAAAAGTTTATATTTTAGGGCAAGGGCGAAGCCCGCGCCTTGAAATTTATAAACTTTCCCACACACTAACCGTGCATAAAATAACCACTGAGTATGCCTATGGATTTTCAACAAAGATTATAATGAAAGGTTTAAAACGTATTTTAAACTTTGACAACTTTTCTCCCCTTTGTTGAAAAAACTCATCCACTGATGTTGGCACGATGCTCCCATCTTGATTGGCATTGTGCCAATGTTAGTGGACGAATTTATGTGGTCTCTCAAATGGAGAATTATTCTGTCAGCTGAAACAGGCTCTGTGGAACACACTTTGATTTAGGTCTATTTGTGTCACTTTGTTAATCAATTCCATGATGAAAGCAGCAATTAAACTAGAAAGAAATTCCATCTTGTAATTTATTTGTGTGTTTAGCAAGTCGTTAAAGACAAGAGTGTTTTTGAATGAAGAAATAACTTTCTATTCTAATAAATTTGATCACCTCCAGATTATATGGTGTAAAATTTCTCTTCCAGTGATTGAATTAATATTAGAGGGATTACGGTACACAACAATACTAGCAGTGTAATTCTCAGCCCCAGAAGATATTTTACATGAAAAATATAGGTTTAGGAGATATTATTGGTTTATTAGAGCCTAATCTATCAATTAAATGTAACCAGAGGTGTATATGCACTTTGCCACATAAACTTTATGGAAATTCTTGAGAAAGATACAAAAATTTGCACCCAAACATCATTCCTGAGAATAAAGAAGCTGATAAAATTTAACCTGGGTATATCTACAAACTTCTGAATGTCACACAAACAACTTTGATCTCAGGTTCAAGAACCCATGACAGGTTTCTCTTCACTCCAATATGGGCCTTTTTACCGTATTTTGTGGGAAATACATTAAAAATGTTTCATATTTTTGTGGCATCTGGTTTTTGCACTTCAATGATTAGAGTAGCATCAATTTTGTATCTTATTCTCCTGGGCTCCTTTCCTCCTGTGGTAATCCCTCTAAGAATTCAATCCCCCTATCAAAAGTCAACCACCCCCAATTTTGAGAACAAAATTCAATCAGTTGTTCTAATAAATTTGATCACCCTCTAAACTCATTAACACAATGAAGAAATTATCAGCACGATTGTTGATAATTTTGTAAACTTCCTGTTCTAATAAATTTGATCACTCCCTTGATTTTATGGTGTGAAATTTCACTTCCTGTGATTGAATTATTACAAAAGATTACCATAGACAGTTAGGAGACCAGCATATACAGCAGTTATAAAAATTGTAACCTAGCCAAGTTATGAACTGCGCATAGCAATAACTCGGATAAGTTATAAGTTGTGGTGCGGAATGACCACAAAATCTTTGTGGAAGGTAATGTGACAAAAAGTTGACCAGATGGAAGAAAACATTATCTTCTAATGCAAACATGAGAAGGTTATCTTCCGAAGATTGGATTGGGCTATAAACTTACATCAACATTCCATCTGCAGAGTACCTTATAACTTTGTAAGGTTATAAAATGTCAATCTGCACAGTAAAAAAAAAAAACCTGTGTGCAGTGGCCTTAAAGTGTAACTGTGGTACGGTACTTGTGTAAGTGTACGTCATATTCAAGACAACAATGTCAATAACAAAACGTAATACAGTTTTCCCCCAACATTTCATTCGTATTATGTCTCAGACCATTCAAAGGCAGCTTTCTACAATGGGAGAGAAGTCTTCACTGCCCCTTTTGACATCAAGAGTCTGCGGGACATCGCGGCAATGCAGAGAATGGAACAGATTTGTAACAGTCTTGCATTGCGACGTGGTTAATCATTCCATAATAACATCACAAGTTCCGACATGCTTGTGGCGTTGGCACCGTACCATCACATTTATAATACTGAAATTGCTAAAATTGAAGTCGTAAAATAAGAAATCGGGTATAAATTCGATAATTTGGAATTATCTTGAATATGATGTAAACTTGCCAAAGTACCACAGATATGCTATAAGCATGTTAAGTTATACCTCCATAACCTTAATGTCTTGGCTTTCTAGACAAATTATGCATTATTGGGGGGAAAATGGGATTCAAGAATATAAGCTGATACATGTATCTAGGTTAAAATCTCATGTTTATGTATGTTTTATGAATGTAACATACTCCTGAAGGCATGTAAGTCGATAAACATATTAATGGACTGTATTAAATGATTATGAATTAACAGAGGTCATTAAACCCTGTGACTTCACTACTGGTGAGAATATCATTATTTTGTAAACAGTGAAGATTTTGATATAATCACTTGTAGAGGTTATAACTTATAAGTTCCCTGACTGATAGAGTAGCATGAACTATCTTCCTCACGAGCTCATTTTCTCTTTCGCTCTCATACGAATTTCCATTATAATAATAATCAGGATTAGTTTATTCATACTGTTAATTTTTTTCTCAATAAACGTTAAGAACAAATAGATTCTTGGATGAAAGTTCTCTTGGAGAACCGACGTGCATACATGTATTTAAAGGTTATACAAAATGGTCTCAAAATCTGCTATTTTTTTGTGCTATATTGTTGTAGAGATGATTATATAGACTTGTTTTACATTTTTGTATGTTTTCAAACTGCCCAAGGTTTGAAATAGCAGCAGTAGAGTGCGTCAATTTCACGCCCCTTTCAAAACGGTGAAAGCTGTGACTGCTTGACCTGTGACGTCACAACCTGATTACGATCTCGCTCAAATGCCTGTTGTGACGTCAAAATGTATGCGACATCACCCTAGAACTCCCTCAGTTGGGTGAATCTTTCGTAACAACGCCCGACGTCATAGACTATGACGTTTACGGCGCAATCGTAATCAGGTTGTGACGTCATGCACCAGAGGTCATGGCTCCAATACGTTTTCTCCCACATGTGTGCTATTCGTGTCCTAAAACCCACTTCGGCGACATTATTCAAGAAAAAAATACTAATTTGTGGTTTGGAACACTATTGGGTATGTTTTAATGCAAAGTAGTATAGAGTCATTTGGTATAACCTTTAATATGTAGTTAATATTATAGAGAAAACATGGAGGAAAATATGCAGATAAGATTAAATGGTTGGTTGGTTGTTTGAAGTTTAACGTCGCACCTAACCGTATTGGTCACACGGCGACGATGACCCAAACAAACATACCCTAGCAAAACCCTAACCCTAACAAAAACCTAACCAAAACTACAAATAATTTTGAATTTTGAAAATTTGGCTCTACAGACACTGGTGATCACATTGGATTGTCAGAGAGCCTAATTTGTTTGGCACTTTAATCTACCTCCTGTGCCAGACAAACATGGTATAAACCATGCTGCCCTAAGCTGGAGGGCGATAAGATTAGATAATTACGTAGAATACAGCCCTGTTTTATTACCAATACATTAACTTGTCAGATCGTAATTCAACCCGACTTGATTATCTGCGAGTTCAGCACTTATTTATAGTATATAAACTAGTCTGATCACTATCGACGGATGATTGAGTCTGTCAAATATAGAAAATCTTCAATGTATAACATTCATGGTCCATTAACCATGTTACGCTGAATACCGTCCACTAATCCTGAGATTTTCATATTAGCCTCCATATTAAAGTTAGCTTACAGTTTTTTGCATGGTGTACATTGGTCTCATCTAACAATGTCTTAAAGGTGAAATGCAAATCGTGTTTTTAGATTCTCCTTTTGGTATTTTATATAGGTTGAATAATTGTAGAATATTGGTCTATCTACTTCGGCTTAATTTGAAGTGCCGGTCGGGTACATGTATTTTGTCTGCTAGAAGCTTATAGAAAGCCCAGCTTTCATTCAGGTTTGCAAACAGTGATAGCTGATCTTTCCTTGATCGATGTCACATCAGACCAGTCACCCAAAGATTGAATGCTACAAGTATTGACGTCAAACAAGGGCAGATAAATGATGTAGATTTCATTTCAGAAATTGTCAGGGGTCGAGACAACAAATTCGGAGCACTTTTCTAAAGCTACTTGGAGGCAAACAGGGCTTTAGATTACCCTAATTTGGGCATACAATCTATTCGGCGCAGCAAATTGATTTCAGGCAGGGAACCACGCCCAAATTAGTGAAAACCTGAATTCTGGAAATAGGTATGCTTTGACTCAAATATGACACTTAATTGATGAGGAATCTTCATGAACATAACTAAACATTGATTCTCAAAGCAAGAAAAATATTTTTAAAAAATATATATATATTTGCTCTCTGATTTGGGCGCATCCTAGATTGGGCACAATGTTGTATTCAGTGGGTTATCTTACGCCCATGTAAAACCAAACGAATAAGATAGGCTGATATTTCCATCATTAAAGTGTAACTGTGGCACTTGTGTACGTGTATGTCATATTCAAGATAACGATGTGAATAACAAAACGTAGTTAAGTTTTCCCCCAGCATTTTACTTGTATTCTGTCCCAGAGGATTCAAAGGCAGCTTTCTACAGAGGTAGAGAAATCTGCACTGCCCCTTTTGACGTCAGAGATGACGTTAACGACGTCATACTTCGAGCGTGTTGCACCGCCTGAGGGACGTCGCCGCAATGCAGAGAATGGAACAGTTAACAATGTTGCGTTGTGACGTGGTTTATCGTTCCATAATAACGTCACAAGTTTCGACATGCTTGTGGCGCTGTGCACTACATTAACATTAATAACACTGAAGTTGTTGAAATTAAAGTCGTAAAACAAGAAACAGGGCATAGATTCTATAAATTGGAAGATTAATTATCTTGGATACGACGTAAACTTGCAAAAGTACCACAGTTACACTTTAACTAAGCCTTATAGAATATGAAAAGGAAAATAGGAAAACATATGAAAACCTTCCTGTTTCACCTTTAATATTAATGACTAGAATAATCAATCACTGTACATGTACTGATCCTATTTCATTCCCACTATTATCACTGATGTTAAAACACGAACACATATTAGTTTCACTGTTTGACAAAAACTTTGTCCGATCAGCGAATACAGATATATACAGGGTACAACTGACAGCAAAAATTGACTTTTACATATCAGTCAATATGAAAAATCTCACTATGATAAAAATATAATTTGAATATTAATACATAACTTTATTCACATGAATAAGCAATTAAAGTCACTGTGAAGTGGTACGGGTAGCAGCGCAATATGTATTAGGTATATAGATAAAATGAAAGTACATTTAAAATAGTGTAAATCAGATGTAATGCACATCACTGCGGTTGGTGGAAAATTCTATATCGTTTGATGTGGGGGGAAATTTCCATACATATGTAACATAAATATTAATTTTACATGAAAGTAAGTTTTTTTATAAGTGGACATATTTAAAATTATGTCCTGCAGCAGAAATGGTACAACATGTTTGTTGTAATATATGTACTTGACAAGCTAGGCTACATGTATAATTCAGGGATGGAAATAAGGGTCAGTGATCAGTAATTGCTGATCGAATTTGTATACTAACTGATCAAAATTGTACAGTCAGTATGGCCAAAGAGGATTCGCTTTAAAGCTCTGAATGATAATTGCTGATCAAATTATTTTCCTCTACTTCCAACCCAATAATTGTGCAACCGCTGAGATTCGTACATATCTTTGTATACAATATCCCCCCACTAATATTATGGCAGGGGCATAAAAATCTTAGATCAAATGCTAAAAAACAGATAAACAAAGATTGAGAACTAAAAAAATTTGGGTGGAAGCTTTTTATACCACCCTTCTCGCTTCTCCCAAATCACTTTCAATCTTGGGGGCGCCACCTTTTAGTAGATTTTGCTGAAACGCAATCCCAAGGTCGGTCTTGTGGCCACAAATCTCTCTAATAAATTTTAGGAGGAATCATCAAACTCTCGAGTATTTATCACATGGAAGCCTAATCTGGGACTTACGGACTGGCCGAACATTTGGACAGACAATTGTAACACCATATTATGGCGGGGGAGGTGGGACCTTTTTCTCACCTGCTTCTTGTAATGACACTGAATATGTGCCAGGTGAATCTCCCAGAGTCCGTATTTGGTCACATGCTGAATCAAAAAAACAATGATACACTGTTAATACACAATAATACTCAATAAAAGTTACGGTACCACATAATAATATAATGTTAGAATCTAAGTTAACCCATTTCACCTCATATTATAGCAGCAATAATTTCCAAGCTGTGATCTCCAGACAAAATTTAAAAAAAACTATGTCAGAATAAACAAACAGCGCCAAAGATTTGAGAGTGAATTCGCCATATTCAAAACATGATGAATAGAGGATTGTTTACATTAAGGGTGCATACATGAATTATGTATCGTTCGACAGGAATATTAAGTACAAATAACACGTTTGTCAATATCAATCTATTATTGTGATGGCCTACTTATTAGCTTGGTTATTTTTTTATTATTCTATTATGTTAGCCACAGGATAAATAGGATTTATTCAGAATGATAATAGAAGGCATGAAATAATTTATATGTAAATCTTCCAGGGTACAAATTATGGAATTTACAATCATTTGTAAGAAAATATAACTGCCGATACTGAGTGAGTGAGCGAATATGATTTAAAGTCGCTTTCAACTATATTTCAGTCATATCACGACGTTGGGTCCTATTCCTTTTCAAACCGGGAACCACACAGGTGGGGTCCTATTCCTTTTCACACCCAGCAACCCCACGGGTGCCTTAGTTAGTCGCCTCTTATGACAAGCTGTCTGAGGAGCTGAGGCCTATTCTTATCATGACCTGCGGTGTGCACAACGGCATCCCAGGTCAATCCTCGGAAGCTCCACGGGGCCTGCCAATACTGAGCCCCGATTGTTCAAAACTGTTCACAATTTGCTCTACAATGTTGACAAAAAAAAATATCATGCAGTCTAAGTTTGATATTTGAATTGATTTGATTTAATAGAGATCTTACTGTAAGAGTAAGGGTATTCACTCATGCAGAAACTATATCCATACTTTTTAGCTTTAGCCCGCATCTTTCCCTATGTTCTAAACTGGTTACTTTGCACATTGGTTTATATTTTCCTATTATTGAGGACCCTAAAATTCAAATATTTTCACTTTATTAAGCCTGGCCAAATTTTGATACTGCAATGATCTAAACTATATGTATATAAAAAAATATAGGTCAATATACATGTATTAGAACTATGAAAAAAATAATAAACCTAAATGTGACCAACATTTTATGTTCACGCAAGATGGGGCATTTATCTTTGGACTAAGCAAAGCAATTTAACAAAAACCTTCAGAAATCTTTTCAACAATTTCCATGCGAGTGTATCATATATTACAGCCATGATAATAACCAACTTGTTTATCCCTGGTTACTCTAGCAGGTCAACAAGCCTGGTTATGTCTGACCTCAATCGAATGATACAGTATAGATATTATGAGTACATAGGACACACTACAAGTACAAGTGATCATTTATCACTTATTGAAGTGAATTCATCGGGATTCTCATATATATATATATCTATATATATTCCCCCTCCCCATCCATTTTTTTACTGATATATATGCTTCAAGCAATTTGTCTTCGCATTAAGTGAACAGATATGATTCCCTGTTCTTACAAAACACATACTCCCATATTTCATAAATATGAAGAAAAAAATCATCGTTCTATCAATTTACACCTCACTTCTTCAATGCATATTATATTACAAAAATATTCTTTGTATTGTGTATATTTATTGGTGGAAATAACTAATCCAAGTAATTGTTGTTGGCAGTTTTGAGGGACATACTAAGTTCAGGCCATTGTCACTTGATTGGTTGTTTAGCATGGTCAGCCCTCATCTATATTTTGAGGGCAAATAATTAAAACAGATGAAGGATTTACATCGTCATGAGTAAAACTTACTCATTTTCTTCATATTCGTATACAATTGGTTTGAAATTTAATAATTAATAATAAATAATTATAGCATCTAGCATGTGTATTTAAAAAATCAAGGTCATGCTAAACAACCAATCAAGTGACAATGGCCTCATTTATTCATTCTCAATTAATATGAATGCTCACTTGTCTATGAATTTTCATTTTGTGGGATATGTCGACTTCCGGAAAACGATAGGTATCAATTCTTAAGAGCGACTTCTCTGGTGTGTGAATCTATTTGTCATATCATGTTCGCCAACTGAGATTTGCTATTTCATTTTTCTCTTTTTGACAGCAATCCCAACTTTACATGTACGTGTAAGCTTGTGATAATTTATCATCCAGAGAAAAATGACTGATGCAAAAACTAAGAGACTCACTATCAACCGATCAATGACTATAAGGTACTGTGAACAGTATCGTCACGCCTCATATGTCATGCCCCAGTGGATGAACTAAATGACTTTGAGCAGCACTAGTTGTTGAGTGTGACATACACGTACAGTGAAACCTGTGTAAACCGACCATGCTTGGTACCAGATTATAGTGTTGGTTTTGACAGGGTTCTGGTTTATCAAGGTTCAACATAGGCTATACCTTAAAGGAGTAGTCTCCGTGATTGTAGGACGCCACCATATTTGTGCATGGAAGCGAGGCGCTATGGGTTGTGATGTTCTTGTTCCATGCGACGTAACAGAGGCGACGTCATTGGTACCGTCACATGTTCTTCGCCACAACCCTAACGTTACTTCTACTCAACTCGGATGTCATTCTTCCTCAACTCTGACATAATTTTACCTCAACTCTGTTGTATCTAATGGCGGCACCCTACAGTTGGTTAGGTTAGCACAAAATAAAAGCACACTATCTCTAACATAAAAGGGATTATTCCCTTAAAAAAATCAATTTACAAAGAACTTATCAAGGAGGAGGTGTAGTACGGAAAACACGTTCAGGCAAGTTGGGACCCAAGATAATGTCAGTATTTAGAGGTTGGTCGGTTTACCCAGTTATCGGAATTCACATGTTTCACGGTAATATAACAGCTAGTACTTACGCCGTTGAGCAGTTGCTCCCGTTGCCAGCAACAGGAGGCAGCCCCATATCAGGGGCTGGTGTAAATTTACTTTTCGCATCCCCTGACGATGTTCATGTACTGTCTAGGTGTCGTCTCCTCTGCGCTAGACCTAGTCAATGAGAGAAAATATGGGAGTTACATGTCAATGTATATTGTGCTTGAAGAAGAGTAGGATAAAAAGAGATGCAAAAGAGATTTATTTAGTTTTCTACCGCGACGACGTGACCCCTTTACTTTTGTGATAATCTCCATAATTTGAGAAGACTTCAGGTTTTTCAGGTCACGCACCGCCTGTTTGCCTGACTAATTCACAACACCGTCTCAGACCCAGGAGCAATTATAACATACAATGTACACACTGACAGTAGATGGATAGCGTTAATTCCCTAAAACCACTCCTACATTGTACATGATACAATGAATACTGAAAGGCTGTAATAGTTTTAGCAATTTGTTGTGAGACCTATACCTCGGAAGATCCAAATGAAAAAAGACACACCTAATCTTTTCAACTGTCATGGATCTTTCACTCATAATTGCATGATGTAACTCGAGTAAATAAAGTTAAATTTCCAGTAAAGAGGGAAACACCTTTGACAAATTCTCCGTTTATGCTCTACATACACTCAAAACTTCAACATCGAGAGTTTGTTTCAAAACTGCCGGATAAATAACGAAGTGATTCACGATAAATATTGCCTAATAAGTAATGGTGTATAGCAGTGATTCATAATATAAATGTCAAGCACCCTGTGTATCTGCTCAAGATGCCCCCCCCCCGACTTTCTTCCAAAACCTAACCTCCCCCCACCCAACCCCATCCCAACCCGAATTGCACACCGCCCAAACTGATTTTTCTTATCTCATCCGAAATCAGTACTAATCACCTACAACACTTCAGATTCCGATCCAGAACTAAGAAATCCTACACCTAAAATTAAGCATTTATTGACTCAATTCTGGGTCTTCTGTCACTCAATGAAACTGAATATTTACATAACGTACAGTATCAGTAATGTCTTTGAAAAAAACAAAAACACCCCACCCCATCCCATCCTGAATTGCACACCACCCAAACTGATTTTTCTTATCTCATCCGAAATCAGTACTAATCACCTACAACCCTTCAGATTCCGATCCAGAACTAAGAAATCCTACATCTATATGAAGCATTTACTGACAATTCTGGGTTGTCTATCAATCAATGAACCTGAATATTTACATAACTTACAGTATCAGTAATGTCTTTCTAAAAACAAAGTCAGACTTACCGAAAGTTGACGTTGAACCGATCAATGACAAGATCTGTCCAACGCCCCAAATGAAATGGGAGGGGCCATACGCCACTTAACTGCAGTTTGAACAATTAACCAATAGGCTCAAAAATATTTTAAATACGGATGAATTACCTATGCATTCAAAAATATCTGTTAGCTTTTAGAGATGAGAAAAAAAAGCTTCGAACAAGTGAATTAATTTTAGAACCACCATTTGAGGCCACTCACTGGGAAGGTGGATATCTGGTTAAGCCGCATTCCGCTAGAAAACACTAGCACCGCTATGACAACGGTTGTGATTATGCTTTTAATGTCCCGGCCATTCGGTGACTAAATCCACCTATAAACCCAGTGACAGCATAAACCGAGTCTTTCCTTCACAATCAGTCAATAATATCTGAATATTCATAATCACAGCACGTTTAACACGGATTAAAGATACGATATTAATATGTTCTGACATACAGTTATCAACATGACGCCAGCCAGGTGTATTGACATTATTAAATACATGTGCGGGATAGGAGATCAGAACGTTTGTATCAATGGGTCAAGATTTGGAGATCGGGTTATGATACCACACGTGTGTTGACGCTAACGCAGAGACCTAATAAAAGTAAGAAAGCCTCGGACCCCCTGGGGGTGATCCCGCCTAGTCACAATCTGACCCCATCGGGACAAATGCTTAAATAGGAAACCAGTTTAAGGACACTAACCAACAACAATGCCAATTCAAAAGCTTATCAATCGAAGCGATAGATTGCCTCGGGGCATTCAACAGTAGCGTTGTATTCATCCTTCTATTCAACAATCAATACTGTACCAACATGCACAATGTCGAGGGGGTATGCAGGGAAATGAGCTTGATATAGACTCTATCTAGAGCTTAATTTAAGGGCTTGTGACCCACCTCAGTGGATTTTCACACAATTACAATGCACTGCCATTTGTCATTTTATTGTGAGAACTGTGACCATTATCAACATACATGTAGTATTATTAGAAAGTTTAGTTCTCTAGGATTTTAAATCTGTCAAAATATTGGTTATGATATTGATGAGGTTATTCCAATTTAAATGCTTGTCTCTTCATAAAATAAGCCTTCAAACAGTTATTTTTAGAGAAGTTCCAAATTTTACATTAAATTTTTTAAGTTTGCCAAGTAGAACAAACCTTCAACAAAATTGTGTGCCTCAGTTGTTCAAAATTTGGTACAGACGTTTTTCGGTGGAATTTTATATGTTTTCAACTGAACATAATTACATAAAATGTGCGAAGGTTATACTTTGAACATCAATATCTCAGCAAACAAAACAACATTTAGAAAACTGAGTCAACTCTATTTTTCTCTACCAATTTCACAATAACCATGACAAATTTCAAACCCCCAAGATGAATACTTTTCCAGAAATAAACTGGAGGATGAACTGGAGGATCAAGGCCTAATAACCGACAGTAAGCAGGCTCAATCCCGCTCTCTAAAATGGACGTAAAAAGGGTCATTTTCGCTCAATAAATCAGTTCACATAATGAATTCAGCAAAATCCTCTCAAGGGGCATACAGACATATCTATCCACATTAAATGGTAGTAAAAAAGTAAATTGTCACATATTTCATTTGCATAATAATAGGTCAAACATCCTTCACGCTGTTTAAACAACATTGACCGGTTCTTCACATGGCAAATTAATTTTATGACATGGAACAATATTTGATAAATCAATGCGCCTGAAAGTTTGATGCATTGGTTATTAAGAAGGAATCAGAAGTTATTCAGCAAAAACGACCTTTTTTATCTCCATTTTAGAGAGCAGGATCGCCCTAACCTGGTAAGGACAGGCTAATTTTGATCTAATTTGCATGATTCTCTCATTCATATGAAAATGGTTACAATACATGTAGTCCAAGTAGACGAGTCTTGGATGAGTCTTTTAATATGCTCTTTTTCAAGTTATACTCCAGTATAAAACCATTAAAGATTCTACCATGCATGAAAACATACAGAGAGGATGTGTAAAGAACAAGTTAATATTTTTTCCTTAAAAATTGTTTTTTTCGACACACAATAAATGTGGTCAAACATGTATTGGAGCCGTCACCTCTGACCAGTGACGTCAAGAGTCTGATTACGATCACATCGACTTGTCAGTTGTGTCCGACGTCTTACTTTTGGGTATGACGACATCATGATGACGTCAACACAGGCATTATGTTTAAGCTTTGTGACATTGTTGGCGTTACAATGGAAATGTCACCCTGAACATTCGCTACGATTGCTCGCTATGAACGATCGTAATCAGGTCAGCAGGCCCTGCCTTCACCGTTTCCAAACAGACATGGTAATGGAGGGTTTCAACTTTGTTTTTTAAACTTCGACCATTCCCGAAAACAGTAAACCACTATATTAAATATGAAATATAACCTCTAAAAAAATTTTAGCATAAAAAAATTATGGGATTTGGAGACCATTTGGCAGAACCTTTAATAAGATTGGTTACCATGAACTTGCTTGCATGTGAAAGTAACGAAATCCCTTAAGCACACGTACTGTGAGATTTAGAAATCGGAGTGCAACCTACATATAGATGTACATTTGCATGACCACAACTATTTAGACGATTTAATTTAATCATCTCAGTTAACTGCCATTTCTGTACAGATACATTGTGCATACAAAAATGATGGATGGTTGATGTTGGTGTCCCCAGTACATTTCGAGGCCTCAACTCGCTTTCATGCTCCAGTTCATTCAGAACAGCAGAAAAAAAAATTCAAAGCCATTTCAAAGATTGACGAATCCATTATCCACACTTGTTGATTAAGTGACAAAATATTTAAATATCCCATATCCAGTTGAATTCTACTATAAAGTAGATGTTTTCTTGCCATCGCACACGTCTGTTAGATTTCGTATGCACATGTTTAGTGCACTACTTAAAAGCTTCAAACGGCTCAGTATTCGGGTTAATATAAGCAAGAAGAATGCTCATCTAGACATCAGACAAGATGAACGGCACAAGACAGACTGCTACACATCGAGTAGAAAGCTTCCTAAATTGATACTAAATGCAAAGTCAATTACTCTGAAGATGAAACAATATATGCTATATCAAAGAAGAAAATGAGAAAAAAAAATTGTAAAAATATATATGGATGACAGTAACACTATATTTGTCAGATCTTTGATTTCATACTGAACATGTACATGTTACTTTAAATGAACATCATTTTTTTTTGTTTTTTTTTTTTAATTGAGTGCAATTCATCGCTATTAATAGAAACAATAACTGCTGAACAATTGTAGGTAGCCATGGTAGCTTTGTTAAAGAGTGAATAGCAATTATAAATATAAGTCAATTTTATCTTTCAATTCAGAGATAATAAACGTAAGTAGTTTTTTTTTGTTTTTTTTTTTATTCAATAAGGTCATACGTGGAGGTGGGGTCAAAGATTTTTAAGGTCAGACCAAGAATTGCCAAATCATTTGACGAAGTCAATTTGCAAGCGGATAACCAGACAAACAGCTGCATAGGAAGACGGGGTAAATTTGCATTAGTTACACAAAGAAGTTTCTGGTACAAAAAAACCTGTTTGTCTTTTTAAGAAAACTGTACCAATACATGAGGTCACAGTAGATACATAGACACACAGCTTGTCCACGGTATAGATACATGAGAGTTTTATATATAGCAGGTGCCCAGGAGCGTCAGTACCAGATAACTATCTCTCACATCTATAAACATATGTACAGGATCTTTATTACTCGCAACCTCCCTCTTTTGTCTTCACTATTGCACGTCAGTGCTATTTTAATCTTTCCTTCGCAGGAATGCTACAAACTGACCAGTCATGTATTTTGGGTCAGGGATTCATAGAAGTCCAAATTTTTACTACCCACTATAAAATATTGAGTTCTTTTTATGCTCAAATTGAGTTTTTCCAAGTTTTTACGGCCCACCCACAAGTTGATATTGAGTTTTTGAATGTTTTTACAACCCTACCAATTAAGATATGAACAAATAGTTTCTGTAGTACTAAGGTGAGCTATCTAATGTGATTTGGACAATGGTCATCTGAATGACAAAAAAACACATGTTCTGTATTGTAACTTGCTCACTTATTTTAATAGATTTCATTTGTTTGGACCTCGTGTTTGTAGCAACACCAACAGCGGTAAGAGATCACAAACTATCATAAACATTCAAAGATAATTATCATATAACGCTTGCAAGAGACGCTATAAAATCCTTACATCATCAGTGGATTTTCACGTAAGATGTGGCAGCTGTCAAGCAGAATGATGTCTTGAACTCAGACTTCTACTTTATGTCCATCGCATGGTTGCCGTCAAACTTCAGAACAAAGGAACTGCAGGGGTAGAATTTCGCAAAATTTTGCGAGAATCCAGTTGGATTCTTAGTGGCTTAGTTTGCGAGAATCCAAATTTGCGGAACCAAGCATTTCGTGACCAGTTGCTATTTTCACTAGTGCTAGTTACTGCACAAGTAGAAGTAAACTTCTCAATGGGAAAAATCGAAATCGCCTCATTTATTCTGAGGAGGGTGGTTAGCACACCTATAATAGCACAAATTAGTTCAGGCGAGTGATTATCTCCATTGATGAGCAGTATTCAACCTAAACATGTTTGGTAAGTGGCAAGTATATACTCTTAATTTTATTTCATTTGTATCTTTGTATTGCATATGAAACAAATATTGGAATTGTCTGCATTGCAAAAAAAAATAATAATCATAAAAAAATAAAAAAAAATAAATAAAAATCTGGCCACCTGCTGCATTCCCTGACAAGCAGTAAATCAACAATTGTTATTAATGAACCTTTATATAAAGGCTAGGCTATGGATTTATATGAGATACGCAAAAACATTTAAAAAAATAAGGAAATTCCAGATATTTTTGTACCACATTTTCTCATTTTATACCATGATGGTTTTTAAAGTGAAAGATAAAAATTACCAACAAAAATTCAAGACTCACGGACATAAACAAGAAATGCAATGCCGCTAAAGTTAAAATCTAGACCTCAAATAAACCGACTTCTGAAGAAATGCATGTTCTCAACGTAAAGTGCTAGACCGCGTTGTTGTTGTTGTTCATGACGGGTATCATACATGCAATGTCTCGGCCGTAGCAACGATCCATTTTTATTTTCATAAATTTCCTACCGCTTGATTCTACTTTGCCCGATGTTCTGTCTTAGGGAAAATTGTTTGTCATTCTAATTATGAACGAATCCGAATCAAATTCATCTGCTAAATGATATCCAAAATGTCCCAGGACCAGGTTTCATTTTCACCCTCGTGTACTTTTCGTCTACAGACCGCCAGCTAGCATTCAATTCCTTCATATAGACTGTTTTCGTCTGTTGGGTTTAACGTAGGTAGCTGCGCTCCAGCAGCCGAGCGAAGGAGAATACACTCATACCTTCGGCGCCAGTCGGGAACCATTACAGAGAGCATTCGAGGCTCCCAAAAAATAATCGAGCAAAGGTCTCCGAGGTTTAGTTAGCGCATTACGTCAGCAAAATCTGAATCCGTTTGTGTACGTTTCGCAGAACTCGCAAATTGTCGAAGGATCGGCGATGATTTTCACATCACTGAAATAATTTGCACCATTTCGAGTATTGAGTTTTCGTCAAAAACATTGAGTATTTCTTGTCCAAAACGTACACTTTTGAGTTTTTTGCTGTCTATATTCAGTTTTTGACATTTTTTTTCTACCGTTTAACGGTAGTAAAAACGGACGTCTATGAATCCCTGTGGGTTTGGCTAAAGGTTAAGCAATAATCATCTCATTATTTTGTCATCAATGATGCTTAAATAATTGTTAGGCTCACGGAAATTAACATATCATCGCCAGCTAGTCAGGGAAGTGGGTAGGGTAGATCAATGTATTTCGATTTCTCCTTCCACTATATATGTTCCATTTACTTTCATATGAAAATTAAATGTTCTTGTATGTATCAGATCTCATGCATCAAACTTAGAATCAGCTTGAATATTTATTAAACATGAATGAAGAAATGTAAAGCTAAATGTTGTCAGATAAAACCCATGTTATGGGTTACAGTGCAGTGCATCGCTTAGTTGACCAGGACCTGTTCTGGACTTCTGGTGGTTGATAAGGACCCCTACCATGCCTACTGTTAGCTGAAAAGGACCCCTACTGTTAGTTGATAAGGACCCCTACTGGTACATTGTAGTTGATAAGGACTCCTACTGTTAGCTGACAAGGACCCCTACTGTTAGTCGATGAGGACCCCTACTGGCAGTTGATAAGGACCCCTACTCTTAGTTGATGAAGGACTCCTACTATTAGCTGACAAGGACCCCTACTGTTAGTTGATAAGGCTCCCTACTGTTAGCTGACAAGGACCCCTACTGTTAGCTGACAAGGACCCCTACCGGTAGTTGATAAGCACTCCTACTGGTGGTTGATAAGGATCCCTACTATCAATCTTAGTAAATTAAAATCCTATGCTTCACTATCGTATGGTCGCTAGCGCATACAGGATTTTAATAACGACCATATGATAGAGAAGCATATAGGATTTTAATTTATTAAGATTGCCCTACTACTAGCTGACAAGGACCCCTACTGGTAGTTGATAAGGACCCATACTGTTAGTTGATCAGGACCCCTACTGTTAGTTGATCAGGACTCCTACTGTTAGTTGATCAGGACCCCTACTGTTAGTTCATCAGAACTCCTACTGTTAGTTGATAAGGACCCCTACTGTTAGCTGATAAGGACCCCTACTGTTAGTGGATAAGGACCCCTACTGTTAGCTGACAAGGACCCCTACTGTTCGTTGATAAGGATCCCTACTGTTAGCTGACAATGGCCCCTACTGGTAGTTGGAAAGGACCCCTACTGTTAGTTGATAAGGTCCCGTACTGGTAATTGATAAAGACCCCTACTGGTAGTTGATAAGGATTGCAACTGGTAGTTGATAAGGATCCCTACTGTTAGTTGATAAGGATCCCTACTGTTAGTTGATAAGGATCCCTACTGTTAGTTGATAAGGATCCCTACTGTTTTGGTAAGGACCTCTACTGGTAGTTGATAAGGATCCCTACTGTTAGTTGATAAGGATCCCTACTGTTTTGGTAAGGACCTCTACTGGTAGTTGATAAGGATCCCTACTGTTAGTTGATAAGGATCCCTACTGTTTTGGTAAGGACCTCTACTGGTAGTTGATAAGGATCCCTACTGTTAGTTGATAAGGATCCCTACTGTTTTGGTAAGGACCTCTACTGGTAGTTGATAAGGACCCCTACTGGCAATGCTTATACTGGTAATTGATAAAGACCCCTACTGGTAGTTGATAAGGATTGCAACTGGTAGTTGATAAGGATCCCTACTGTTTTGATAAGGACCCCTACTAGTAGTTGATAAGGACCAATATTGTTGGTTCCTGGAACTTCCAATGCTCCTGTAGATTCAGTTATATCGAGGTCATATAATAATTTTCATATTAACTCTTCTATTCAACCTATAGTTAAAACTGTAGCTCCGTTTTAAGCTTGACAACAGTTCTCATGAGAAAAAATGTTAAATTATCATTAACTGTTGATAACACTGGTAGCAAATGCAGAAATATCTAAAATATTTGACCTTATCCTGAATTTAATTTATTTAAAATAAGACACACACATAGAAAAAACAGCCACCTGCAATGAGGCCAACACATAAACTTGATTTTATCAATTTTCTGTCATTAGCGTGTTTAGTTCCTCAAGCACTGTGTGAACTATATACATGTACAGTTCCACGTTATAGAACAGAATGTCCTTGGGGTAATTCTGCCGAGCTAACAAACCTTAAGAAATTTCATTGTGTAGAAAATTTTAATCAGATGAATCATATCCAGTTATTCATCTTCTCTAAATAAATCATCAAATCAAACAAAAAACATCATATGTGGTTGCCAATCTGATAAAAAACCAGATCTAAATTACATCTGATTTTAATCAGATTGATGTGGTGACCAGATGTTGAGCATGGTACGTCGCATTTTCCAAAACAAACTTTCTGGTCATGACAAACAAAACAGACCTCCAAATTAATAAAGGGAAATTTGAAATAGTTATACGTATACGGGTTGTTCAACTTTCGCATCACCGGTATTGTTATTTTCTAGAAAAAAATGTTAGGCACGCCGCAGATGTATTTCTCTGTCTGCCTTACCTTGGACCACTGACACTATAATGTTGGCACATTTAAAGCTCAATAAAATTAATGGTTAGCTTTTATCATCACCTGTTTGCCAAGAATGGGAGCGTGCAGATTTTCTTTTTCTTTTTCATTTCTATTTTAAGTTGTGCACAAGGTATCCTATATAAAATGTGTGTTGAAAGGGGATGACAGGTGAACTGTTAACATAGTTTGCAGAATATAGAAATATATGCTTGTTCTCCAATTAATTTTTGAAGCATGAACAACCTTAGCATCATAAATTAGCTCTCTAATCTCTGACAAAATGCAGGCCTGCAAGTGGCTCACAGTGAAAATATAGGAGGAAATTTGCCAAAATATAGGAGAAATATAGGAATTTTCTTAATGAAATATAGGAAGTAACAGAGTGCAAGACACTACTACATTGTATTTTCCAAACTTGGTAGTTTTGTGGTGTTTAATCAAATTATTCCCACTGAATGCCGTCATCATGTTCTTCTGCTCGGTTCAACAAAAAGAGATTTAAATGTTTTCAGTTAAATGTTTTGATCTGAAATGTATTTCCTCATGCCAATTTCACTTATTTCAGAGCATTGGTGAAAGTGTTGAAGAAAAAGAGTCAAAATATAGGAAATATACGAGGTTTTGAGTAAAATGTAGGAAAATATAGAAAGGAGTCGAAAGAAAATATAGGAGGCACTTGCAGGCCTGAAAATGTGTGAAAAGGTGGGGGTGGACAGTGATGATAAACAAACTACTGGTACTAATTTTAATGAACTTAACATGGAACAGATAGGAAGCAGATGCCCTATTTTTAGTAAAATAATGCAAACATGTAATTTAGACAATATTTTTCTTTTCTGAGCAACACTGTTATAACCATCATGGTGCACATGGGATATTCTGTCCAGCACTAGGATATAGAGCGCGACTTATGAATTTCCTGTCAGTTAACCCTATTATAAGCACAAGTATCCCCAGGCTTACGTTATTAACGCAGATTCTCTGTTCACGCTTCATTGCACATAGATCAATTCGATCAATACTTTTTGTTCTGTCCATCAAAGGTTTGCTTGAATTTAAAATAGCACAATCATCGCCCTGTGCCACATTCTATTGTTATTGCTTTGCAGAGCAAGTATATATGTCAGTTCATTAAGCTCAAGGTGACAACGTATTGCTTGTCCGAGGACCTCTAGCTCTTTTTCATCTGAACCAAGTGCATCCATACATGCTAGAAATGTTAATTTTATTTTCCAATAAATTTGGAAACAAATGCCACTGAATTCTATTCATTGGATTTTGAGCATTCAACCCTTGTTTTAATAATCCAATGTGATTTTAATATTTTGACAGCTGCTGTCAAATAAAAAAATAAATAAACAAACAAAAGATGATAACATCACAACATGTAGGCCTACAGATAAATTTGATTGATTTCAGGTACCTTCAAAATAGAGTTAAGGTAATCCCTCTAAATAATTCAATCCCACAATCAAAATTCAATCACTTCGTCCAATTTTGGGGACAAAAATCAAACACTTGTTCTAATAAATTTGCTGTCTAAAATCAGTGAAATGCATAAATGATGGATTATCTGCCTGATTTTGGACAATTTTGTCAACTTCTTGTTCTAATAAATTTAATCACCCCCAGATTTTTAGGTTGGGAAATTTCTCTTAATGTGACAAAAACTATTAGAGGGATTATCATAAACCAAAATAATAGAATCCTCAATTATTGTCTGGGAAAACATCTTGTCATGATACAGTGAACTGGCTCCTTCATTCGCATCGGGTGCTGGTCCACACATTTATCAAAGTTTTTCATCAATGAAAACATCATGTAAACAGTGGAATGGTACAAAAGAGGGGCACAAGTGTTCTTTATATTGGCACCACCTGGTCTTCAGAGCGGATCTATCAGACATTGTTCTCCACTATGGTCAGTATGGAGCAGGCATTTAGCTAGGATTAGGAAACATGGTGTCTCGATTCCAAAATTTTTATTTTCTTCTTTTTTTTTCTTGACAACAGCGTGTCTCACCCTATCTCTTCCATTGTAAAGGTCCAAATTTGGGGGAATCTCCTTTCAAAATAGGAAGAGTTCGAGACTCAAAGACAGTCTCATGGCAAGCTAAAAGCCTAGATAGGGAGTCAGTTTTTGTTGACATTCCTTTTCAGCAAGTCATCACCATATAATTTTAAAATGCAGCCATATATAACAGATATATTTTGAAAGGAAAGTTGGAAGTTGGGGTGGGGTTGGAGAACGCTGAATTTAAGAAGGTAATTCATAAGCCCCTCCCACCCCCCCACCCCCCACTCTCTTCCCCGCAAATAAATATATTAAACTGACAAATCCCATTTTACAAACAAAAATCCTATTACAGTGTTCGAAGGCAGAACATCAGTCACTTGTGACATCATTGTTTATCTTACTAAAAGTCTAATTTTACCTGCATTGTAATTCAACCAATTTTTATATTCTAGCAATATTCAACTTTCAGACATAGGGCCTAGGCCTATATATTCTCGACATTCATATTAATTCGGGAGGGGAGAGAGGAGGGGGGGCTACATTAGGATGATATAGGCCAATGTAATATTGTGTTGGAATAATAAATCAACATTATCACTCAGTTGAATTCATTAAGTATCAGTCGAATTCATTAACTTTTCGACACAGATAAATGTTGTAATTTAGACCTACCAGCTAGGCACCTCTCGTAAAAATAATCCCCGTAAAGTTATCCTGCTGGTGTTATCCCTGCCCTTTTCTTATCAAACACACACGAGGCTGACCATCTCGATGGAAAACTGGTCTCTGCTCAAATGCCAAACGAACAGATCTGCTAGGTAGGTTTGCCACACCTCCTAAGCAGTTACACCAGTTAATGTATGCATATAGCCTCATTATGAAAAACAAAACCCCTCTTCGCTATTTTTGACACAGAGACAAATCGCCCCGGGACATAAAAATCTAGCAAAACTAGTTTCATGAATGATGCATGTCATGCTTCTGAATCCGATGACGAAAATTGCGCCAGACGACTATTATACAGAGCTAGCCACACTCCCAAGCCGCCACAGTTATACGAATCTGTAGATTCATGTTCTTTTTCAGGACTGCATTTGTACGTGTCCTCATGCTTAATTTAATGATGTACATGCCCAGCAAGGGTCATCATTTGATAATCTTTCATTTTCATCCTCAATACATAATCGAAATCAAAATTCTCATGACCCAACCAAAAGCCGGCCATGCGGCACTGTACTTTTTCTTCTTTAGCTTTTTTGGAACATTTCAACGGGGATGCACGCCAAATTTTCCGATAATATATATCTACACTCTGACAAAATAGTTTAAAAGTCAATGGACAGATCGGATCATAATATAGAATATTCAAATGTAATTGTCATTTTGTAAACACGAATGAAACCACGCACCTGTAGGCACTTAGACTTGGATACCTGTATACCGGTACTTAAATTTTACTTAAACTATAACTTTCCTATACCGACACCATCTTTTAATATTAATAGAAATACATACATCCAAAAACTCTGACTGACAGGTGGTATAATGGTTGGCCGGGAGGTGGGGTACGGTACGTTTAACAGGTTTACCTGGTACCGGTAATTTATCACGCAGGTACCAGTAATGTTTTCGGTTTACGCCTGTTTTAACGAAGTAGACTTTCTACCACATTCGCTGACGATATGGTGGTATTTTATTTATTTTTATTTTTTTTTCGTTTGACCATGCCCATAGCCTCCAATTGTTTTAGTTACATGTCGTGGGGATAAATTCTGAGTACCGTACCGGTTTATCCACACTCATACTATTCAGCTTACTGACGTCCCCGTCAGTGATACGGTACAAGCTGAATAGTATGAGCGTACGGTTTATCATATACCCGAACTATTGTGATTGCCTTCATTAAGGCTCTAGAATAATTTATACTTGTGCATTAAAAGGCATTAACGGAATACAATCTTCATTTTCCATTTCTGCCGTAACTCAGACCTAAAAGCTCAGAATTATATAAATATAGACTCTGTAATCTGAATAATAAAAAGAATAAACTGAATATACATACCCGGTAATATACTGTAAATTAACAGAGAAATGGACTTTGTTGGTGAATATTTAGATGGGGGTTTGGGCTCCTTGCCAGAAGTATACTACTTCCGATATTTTCTTTTGGACTTATACCATACCCTACTCAATATGATGTCTGGTTGTTTGGTATGATGTGAAATCATGTTCATAAGACAGGTATTTCGTGTCACTCCCTTCCTTACCCCCAAGGCTATAGGCCGCCGACATGTGGTGATATATTGCGGCACAGACTTTTCGGCATTGAGGATCTCATTATAACAAGCCAGTTCATTTGCTTTTGGGCCAATGCCTAACAAATATAAATGAAAATGTCGTAACTTGCCCATAAAATCCCGAACAGTCACGCGTGGCCATGTAAATATAAAGATTGCCGAAGCTATTTCAAATTTTCAATATTCGCTTTAAGTTTAATGCTGGCTACAGTCGAATAAATGAACATTTTAACACACCTGAGCAAGGTGCAGGATTTGTCCCAATCTGGTAAATTTCGGATTCGGACAAATCTATGTTCCCTGTACAAAAACGTAGCACTGGTTCGTAACGGGGACAAACGTTATAATACTAGTAGTAGAGAAAGAGCAGTTAACCGCTAGTACGCATGCGCAGTGGAGACTTTCGGTGTGACTGCGCCCTTCCGGTTGAGTATGCGTAGTAGTGGTTACTACACTTCCGGTTGCGCAGCTTCCGGTCACGTGACTTCTGGGGCAAGCCATCTGGAGCTTGTCTGGAGACTTCCCCGTGACCTCATCAATTTGGAGGAAGACAAGTTCCAACATGTTTTGGAGAAAACAATCCGATACGTCATCAAGGTGTTTGTAGGGCGTTGAATCTGTTGGGATCTATACGGTATATTATCACAATATGGTATTTATAGCCATTACCATGATATTTAATCTCGTTCATGGAATTTAAACATAGAAACATGGAGTGTCTGAGCGTGTTTGGGGGATCCTACTTGGTCCCAATGTGTCGTGTGTGTTGTCCTCGTGAAGCTCGCATTGTGTTTAATAACCGTTTAATTGACCGGTGATACGCGCATGCTCATTCGGGTGTATATGTTGTATAGTCAATCCATGTCAAGCGGCCCCAGTGGAGGAATCAAGGTGATACATGTCATTTAACTGTGGCGTCATCAGCAGTAGAGAAAGAGCAGATACGGTCGGATTCGAAATCGGGACTACGTACACCCCTAAACACTATCCCTCGTCGTGTGACCTGAAAAGTGCCTTTGAACAATTTTAGGGTGTTTCCTCACTATTTGTAGAGAATCCATTGGATGCATGGACCGACATACTAGCCGATTAATGTCAAATAGTATCGGTACTCAGTGGATGTTGGGCTGGTCACCCCCCGCTCCACCCCACAGCCCTCTCTTTTTGCACCACATGTATCAAAGTCTATTAATATCACCTCTGATGATCGTATCGGTCGCCGAACATTCTCATCGTGTTCCTTGCTTTTATCTTGACGGTTTCCGAGCCATTTATGCTGCGCATAGTGCTGGCGGTATTGTCGGGGACCCTGTTTGATGACCCGCATTCCTTTGATGGTTTAGAAGGGCGGATAAAGGCTTATTGACCATTATATTCTCTCGGAGATGGGCGGATATTTTCGGACATTGCCGATCATTGCCGGCCATTCCCGGAGAATGTCCCGACCCCCGGCGTATTTGAAGTATCGGGAATAATTTCTCTCCGCGAAGGCTTCTCCCCGCGACCGCATCACCACCGACCGCATCACCGCGAAGGAATACATCCCCAGGGGTCACTTCTGGTCACGTGACCTTTGCCGGAACTATAGTGACCTTGACCTCTAGCGGCCAAGAGGTCAAAGGTCAATATGACCTCAAATACGCTTATAGTACTACTGCCAGTTCCGAACATGGATTTAAGCAACCTGTAACCATCTCAGTCATCTATACGCGGTAAGACTGATGGATGGCGAAGTGTACGCAAATGGGATTTAAGTTGTCAGTTTCCGTATAGGAGTCACTAGAAACTACGAAAAACTAGAAAAACTCGGTACATGCTAATATACGTTAAAGAGGTCCGAGTACATATCTTGCGATATGTACCGTGAACGGACACGTGACCTTGAGTATTGTGTCGCTATACGGACCGTCCCCAGATACAGTTATTATGGTACCGGTACGGAGAAGAGACCATGTGACAGAGGAGCAGTTCTACGGAAAACCCACCATGAGCAATGGGACAGTCAATATGAACGATATTTGGTGTGTAGTATTAGCAACGGTGAAAACAGCAACAAGATGAAGACTCAAATACGCTTTTTTACTCGGTAGATCTACATTACAAGACGTAACAGAACCAGCTGATGTATTATCATGATAAGAAGATAAAAGTGCCTGTTCTCTGCTAAAAATATCAGTTTTGTTTTTTAACTTCTAAATTTATCTACATTGACGGTAAAACAATTATGGCATGTCTGTACCTGCAGAAACTGGTTTTGATGATTTCATAGCACTTAATGGACAATGGACCAAGACTTGAACTACGAGATTTTTATCTTCTTATCTTTAATTTAACAGACCTATGTATATCGTGAAAATTTGGCCTACACCATAGATAATAATAGTCGTGTCCAGCACGACTGTGGCGATTTCTGACATCGCATCATTAATAAAGGCATCGCTTAGACGTTCCATGTGATGTCACACTGAACTATATATGTTATATAAAAGGTATTTAAAAGATCACCAGTATTAGCTTTGTGTATTTCGAGGAAGACTGGCAGATTTAGAAGCATCTTCACCACGTCAAGGTTTATATTTGTGAGCCAAAGGCGTACTGCTATATATAGGATAGAGATACCCCTAGTTTTAGCGAGGATGATTTAAAACTCTTTCAGACCCTTCCCTCCCCCCTTCCATCTTTTTAGGAATATTGTCCCAATATCTTGAAAAAATCAACTCATTACAGTTTTTACAGTTTAACCTATTTCGTACAATACTTGTGATCAATATTCTAGAGCGAAGTGTATATGATGTGGGGGGGGGGGGGGTAAGTGGCTAGCCTATTTAGATTGTAGTGGTTGAAGACGTCGCAAAGGAACTGAGATAATCCAATCAATGTCGCGCGGACGACAGAATACCCGCTCAGGATGCAGACAGATCGAGAATTGCGGGGGTGCATGCAGATAACCAAAAGGTTACAGAGTGCATGCAAATGGCATGACGTTGGTTTGTATAGACAGACAATCTTAGAGCTTTGATCTGAATACACAGACTGTATATAAGAACCTTGAACTGTACGTACATTCTGTATCTAAGAACCCTGATATGTACAGATATACTGTATCGAATAAACTTGGTCTGTGGACACAGGCTGTGTTTAAGAACCCTGGTCTGTAAATTCAGACTGTATCTTAGAACCTTGGTCTTTATACACAGCCTGTATATATCTAAGAACCTTGGTTAATACAGACAGACTGTATCTAAGAACCTTGGCCTATACAGCCAGATGTACACAGACTAATCTTATCTTCCTCGATCATGCTTTCGCTTTTTTTTAACGAGCTCTCGCCATCAGCGAACAAGCTTTCAGTATCCGCTGGTAGGATTTCAGTCTCTCCATCACCGGGCTCATCGGCTTCTGATGCATCGGTATCTTCGAAACCATGTATATTAGTTCGGTACCCCATCATACCGAAGGATCAGCCATGTTGACGGAATTTACTTTATGGCAGAACTGTCTTCATCTTTCCTATAGGGCTGCCCGTCCATTCTTTGGGCGGGTACCCTGAGGTCCGCACCCTGGGCGGGACCACCACATCCGCGCGACGAGTGTTTTCACCACGACATGTTGAAACATGCTACCCCACTACAATTCGCTGAGATCCGCATCCGCTGAGATCCGTGCATCAAGAACGGGTTCGCCGAGGTCCGCGCGTCGTGATGACCCCATCGCAGATCCAAACTTATCCAGAGTGACGTAGCGGAATTGACATTTTGACATCGGCACCTCACATTCAGACTCGAGAATACGGTGGATTCTCGGACGTAGCCTTAGTATCTCATCCGCGCTTTTAATGCAGATGTTCATGTGGAGACTATGAAGTATCCACACGGCCCCTAGCATCGGGTTAAGCGGAATTAGATACGGTAGCTCGGGAGCTGCGATGGCAGATCAGCTCAAACAAATAACTCATCTGATGTTGATGGATGAGCATCGAGGACGTCTGATGAAGTAAACGCCTGCTTAATACTCATTTGCTCTCAAGAGCACAGAGATCCACCGACGATCCGCTAAACCTGTATGATTGAGCCTCATGTTATATTTTGGGACTTTTCGAAGGGTTGTGATTTTTCTTAGACATCCTTCAATTCTGATTGTGTGTGTTCATGCACACACTTTGAGAGGTTAAATACAGAATATATTCTCACACGGTTCATAGCATAAGATATAGGGATTATAAACGGGACAGATTTTGCGCACTTCCATCGTATTTCGCCACAACTTCGGATGGGAATTTTTGAAAATATTGATTATGAAAAAATTGTATTGTATAAACAATCAATGCAATGTTCTGTGACGTTGAATTATTCGAACAATAACAGATTCGATCAGACGAATTTTCATTTGTAGGTCTGTATTAGTTAATATTATTTTTACTATCCAGAAAATTAAACTTTAAACAGTTGCGTAATCCCCCAGAGAACGAGTTTTCTTTTGTGTAATAAGTTAAATGACATTTCATTTGGACTAAAGCCCATGGATCGAAAGTGTTGAAGTTTAAAATGTGAAAATAGGGAATCGCGGCATGTCCAGTCACCGTAGGAATTTTCTATATCAAATACTATTTAGCCATATGGATAGGTGACGAGTAGTTACACTAGTTGCGAGCCCTGTACAATTTATCAATTGGTATCGAGATTGAGATCGTTTTCGCAATCCAGCACATATTATTAAACCTTGAGGCATTTCACCTCATTTGGCACAGAGAGTATTCTCCCTTGAATCATACATCAGGTATCTGAAAAGCAATAAATTGTGAAATATACATGTATACCACTGGTAGTCATCTATATTATTTTATATTCCCACGGTGTCAGCATGAACTACCAAGGTGAAAACTTTCAGTGGGGAAAATGTGTACTTCAAGTTGTTTGTCGCGAATAGAAGAATGTGACAAAACTCGGGGTATTATCTTACATCGCTATTCAGTTCACCAGGAACATGTATATATTTGTTTTGGCGTTAAACGTGGATTGTCGCGATGCCTTTTGTTTTACCACACTGAAGCTTGTATTATATATTCATAAAATGCTCACCTACTGAGTCCAATTGTTATAAAGAAGATGGAAAATTACTTGGTGATGTGAGATGTTACCGGAGTGAGAAGAACGATGAACTCATTTGAGCAGAGATCACGACATCGGTGTTTCTTTCGGTATATAACTTCTTCAATTCATCAACTCGTATTAGCAATTCTCGAAGCTTTCCGCTCAAACAAATTTATAATGTCGCAAACAATATTTAGGTTCTCAAGTACAACTGAATGAAATGAGGAGATATATGACCCATCCACGACTTTCCTCACAGTGAGTCAGACGTAGGCCTATCAGTTTCCCCCTTCCAACGGCACCCAGAAGTGGAATTTCCATAAACTATATTTTGAAGGAGGGTTGAATATTGAATGTCGGATCTGAGGCTTGCTACCACCGACGACGCGTCAACACCATAGAGAGACGACGTTGCACTTTGGCTCGCTGAATAGGCGATTGGACAAGTAGAAACAACAACATCAGCGTTAGCCTCAGCTCACCAGCCGAGTAGTTATGCGATATGAGACAACACCAACGAATGGCCATCAAATAGTTCAGAGACTTCATACTGGACCTTGTTTTTCTCTGATTGTACCACAGCAGAGAGTCTACCTGGTGCCGATTCCAGGTGGCTGGTTGAATGTATAAGTCTCTCCGTTGCTGAAACTTTCTCAGTTCCCTCATGGCCGCGACAGGCATGGTCGAGCCCTTGCCGCCCCCTTCCAGGTACAGCGGTTATACGAGACATCTGTACCATTGCCGAGAAAATATAAGCAATCGCAGGCTATACCTTGACAGAAGTAAGACACCATAATGAAGCCGTGTCTCTGCGCCGAAGTAGCCCGTGTGTATAGACTGTAGTCCCTCAGGCTTCTTTTTTCGAGTGGTGACGCGACAAGAAGCTATGAGATCCCACAAAGTCCCCTTGCAAGCTCATCTTACTCGACCGGACGTCTCAGAGAAGAACAGAGCGCGGAAAGATGAAATATCTTTATTCCATTAACCGATGCTGACATGGGACGTACTATCGTGGTCAAGCATGACATAGGGAAGCATAGATCTATCTGCATCTCTCGGCATATCTGCATCTCCATATCCACATCAGATATGTGTGCTAATGAGAGAAATTATTGAACCGTGTGATGGTTCATGGCCAGATCCCGTGGTCCTTGTCAAAAAACGAGGCGGTTTTCCCGGCCATGTTACGCGTAGAATACCCTGAATGCAATAACTGAGAAAGACACCAATTCAGTGCCTAGAACAGATGGCTACCTCGATGCACGGAGCTTCATGTTGAAGTTCCCCCGACCAGATGGAGAGCTATTGTTAAATCGAACTAGTGGCAGATGAAAAATAGGTGATGACTCTCGCTACCATGAAAGGATTATACCAATTCTGGACGATGCCCTTGGTGTGTGTAACGCCCCTGAGACGCATGAGCGACTGATGGAGGCCGTGTTCACAGGACTACAAAACGAGACGAGCCTGTTTGATTGAGGCACGCATCTGCCACTGAAAGAGATAGCCACAGTCCAGGAGAAGGCCAGTGCTATATGGTAATGGCTTGTGTGGACGAAGATTCTCGGTTCTATTCTGGTATTACTGGCGCTTCACGAAGGAAATTGCGACCATTGCTTCTCCCTCAACAGAAGGTACAGAAGAAGAATAGATTTGCCTGGGGTGCAAAGGTGCGTTCGACATCGTGCCTTACGATAAGTCTTGTCATGTGGTGATCAGACCTTTCCCGACCATCTATCCTCGTAAATGATACGTCAGCGGATACGGCACGGCATATGGACATTTCTTTCCCAGGTCGACAAAAACAGCACAGGGATGAAGATCACTTGGGCTAAGAAGAGATTAAATAGCCTAGGCTAGCCAAGCCTTGTCCAAGGAGGAAAAGTTGTACTGTGGCACTCTCATAGTTATAGAGAACTGTAGCTATTGATCTCTTCGGGTCCTGATACTGGTCAAACTTGGGTCATTATGGCGCTTTATGCAACTCGCTAAAAAGTTGAAAGTTTTGAGAATGTGCGGCGTTGAGAGGGCTGCGATACCCAATAAGAGAATTGGGAGATCCACTCTGTCCTTGAAGATCCAGAGATCCATTCTGTCATTGGCTGTATGAAGATTAATCTGTGCTGGGGGAAGTACTATTATTATACTCCGGATCGGCGACTAAATAACGGTAGGCCATATCCTATGTTCTTGTCCTTGATCAAGACATTTCGCTGCTACAACATCGAGTGATGAAGGTGTCACAGGTGTGGATCGTGTTTAATTTGCATTATTGCAAGAAAACACGCAAGTAACCCTTATACTCAGATAAATACAATGCCATTAGAATTCGCGACACTGGGAGGATAGAACAGGAAAATTATTCATTGTTCCTCTTGTCCCCGGTTTCCATGTCAGCTCTGTTACCAAAAGGTGGTAGGTTTCCAAGTTTAAACTGAAAATATTAGTAGTAATCTTGTCTCAAATTAGACGGTATGGTTATTGGATGTCAAAAGCTCAATATACTTGGGTAGTACACACTGAACCGGGCACCTTCACAAGCTCCTTACATGTTCAGATAGAAAACTAACCATTGACCTTTGACCTTTGCATAGCATTTAATCACGTGACCGGAAGTGATCATTGACCCTGCGCAATGATGTTTCCGATACTGTTTGTGCGCATGCGCAGGGCTGAAGGTCAGTTCTGATATAGCAAGGTCAAAGGTCAATGTTGATCAATTTACTTTTCTATCTGAACATGTCAGGAGGGCATTTCCAGCGACGTCAACACTTCGGAGCGAGTAAGTCTCAACATGTTTTGGTGAAATCCGATACATCATCAAATGTGTGTAGGGCGGTGAAGGCATTGATAATTATAGATTATACGCTCTTTATTATTACACCGCTAAACGGTATACACTCTTTTGAATTATAATATGGTATGGGACTACAGCCTAAATAATGACGATTTTAATCAACGTCACAAAACATTGTTGCAGAAACTTATAAAACAGGGCTATTCCACCAAGCGCCTCCACTCAAAGTTTCTCAAATTTGGCGATACATATCGCATGCTGATAGCAAAATACGAACGTAGCGTGCAAGATCTATGGCGCTACGTTTCGTAACTTGTGTCTAATTCCGCTTAACCCGGGGCTAGGGCCCGTATGAACCCATGTACTTCAAGATCCTCATGGTACTCATATGAACAGTCACAATCAAAGCGTGACTGAGATACATCATTCTTTAGATAACGACTTTACAACGAATATTATGGATTTAGAATACTGATCAGCGATACGGATTTGATATTTTTGGAACATCATGATGTCTTGCCGGCATCATTGAAAACTGTTGACCGCTTCTCTCTTGCAGGAAACAAGCCTATGTTTATGTATACTATGATTTTCTTTTTGAATTTGGTGCTAATACTGGGTCGATACTTGGTGTAAGAACGCATTGTTGAGGCTTTTGTTGAGGCTTTTGTGCAGCTGAAAAGGGTCACGTCTAGACGCATTGTTGAGCTCAGACAGGCTATTGTGGGCTTTTTCGTGTGCGTTCTTACACCAAGTATAAACCTAATACTGTTATATGGAATATGGAATAGGTCTTTGGATTATGGACGCGGATATTCTCTGATGGACGGCGGCTGGATTATGAATGACGGACTGGACGCTTGTAATTTATCACGGTATAATCCATTTCGCAAAATGTAAACATGCAAAATGGCGATCACAAGGTTCGTCGGTCGTTTCTGAACAGGTTTAACGTTGTGGGAAATTCCAGTACGACTTGAGTCTGTGTGTATGATAGCAGACGAGACTTTGCAGCTCAAGCGGAATTCCACGGGAAAGACCGGTACGTCATGTTGACCAGTGGGTGGAATCTGGTCCCTGCCACTATCTCCAGCACCAATGTCCAGTATAATGGCAAGTGGGGAACCCCTTTTCTCCACATTTCCTTTAAGGAGAACGGGAGAGAATAGAGACATGACGATTTCACCTAGTGAGACGCCTTATAGGGACGTTATACCCAGAACCAGAGGGACCAGAGACATGGGAATTTCACCCAACGAGATGCCAGGGCATGTGGCTCCATCTCTGGTTTGAGAGAATATAGACCAGTGAGGTATCTTCTTGAAGCCCATGTGACAGAATCGCCCGGATGGTCACTCGGAACATGCCCATCTGCACACTAATACGCTAATTAACGCAACATATACACGTGGTGGGAAAATATGCCGGCGTACTAGGTAGCTGTGAAGTCTTCCCTAGCCCCTAGGGTAGACTGCACATTTTCGTAACAATGGCCCCTGACTAATTTCCTAATAGGGTAGACCGTACGTATTCTGCTACATCATTCTTTTTGCCTTCTTAATAGCTTGTACATATAACACCACAATGTTCAGCATTGTCAGGACTTTGGCTGGATTCGTCTACACAGTGATCGGGATCACGGAGTAAATGTTGTCCTTTCTCAGTTATGTCCGTTGGCTATGCGTAAAAATCATGACTTACGGCGACAAATCGGTTTGGTTGACTCCCATGTCCTTTGAATATTCATTTTGGCACAAGACCTGGGAACACTGGACAGAAATTATATTATAATGGCTCTTGCAGATTTGTCTAGAAATTGGGCCGAATTTGACCATTTTTCTACTTTTGAGGTGTTTTCTTGGAAAAATGAAAAAGCAGGAAGGGGAATGTGAGAGATTCAACTTCCTATAACATATCGGCGATGTGTCTTAATAACGGCTTAATAATGCTCGTTCAGAAACTATATACATATAAGTGGTTTGTGTTGAAGATTTTCGGCAATTAGTGGTCTATACCCTGTCGAACAGAAGAATCCCTGGATAGCACGCCTAGGGGTGAGCATGTGAAAGTGAATGCGCTGACAGCTGTAGGTTCACGGATACGCGCAAGCTCACTGAGAGAGTAGTAGAGCAACGACAACGCCCCCATGCAAACACGAAGGCAAGTGACAGTGTTCGACATTCACTGCTCAACCATGTCGCGTGTCTTTTCCCTTACGCCCAAGGTGGGGTTACACGTCTATGAGGAAAACGTCAACATTTTGGAAGACCGGGTGACCTGTGAATCGGATGCTAACACCACATCGGATGTGATTACTCTTCACCTTGACGGGTGGACCAAATTTTAACGTGTTTTGAGTGGTGAACTCGACGGCAATCTCATCCATATAGATCCGTATCTTCGTACACCGTGGGCCGTTTCTTTTTGCACGTTTAGAGAGCTACAATGACACCACCACCGGCTTCAGCCAACACCTCGACGACCTTTGAAATGTGGCGCATGTCGTGGACCAGCTGTTTACAAAGCTGTTGCTTTGGACAGAGCTCGCGCCCCGGTGGATGCGGAGTCAGAACCCAATGAAAGGATCAAGAAAAGAACTTCGATCCATCGCCAGTCATTCAAGGGTGATGTAGGGTCTAGTTTTCCTGTTACTATCCCATGATGCATCATACTGATGGCTGATAAATGAAGCCGATTTCTGAGGTCTGTACTCAATTATTGCAAGATCTCACGAAACTACGTCACTCAGCTCTAGGAAGCCTGACTTTATCAATGAGTGTATCGACTTGTTGAAGCATTTGAATTCGGAACAGTACCGGACAGATCTATATCACCACTCCCCAGGAACCCAGTACCGCCCGGGGAAGGGGCCTCGCCCCTTGAATTTCTCATTAAAAATATCTATGTGAAATTTGGCAACACAATATATCAACAGCATATAGGTATTCCAATGGATACTAATTGTGCACCCCTGTTGGCTGACCTATATCTGTTCTCTTATGAATATGACTATATGCAGGCGCTTTCAAAAATCGATCCATTCAAAGCCCGCTCCTTCTCATTCACCAAGCGCTATATTGACGATCTTCTCGCTGTGGATAATCGCTATATAAATGACGCAGTGAAGGATATATATCCACCTTCACTGGATTTGAAGGAAACTACAGATAGCCCTACAGGCACATCGTATTTAGATCTCTATCTCTATAAAAATGAAGCGGGCCTTCTCTCTCGTCGACTTTATGACAAAAGAGACGATTACAATTTCGACATCGTAAACTATCCCTTTCTGGACAGTAATATTCCAGTGGGACCTGCATATGGCGTATACATATCACGCCTAGTAGCATTTGCTAGATCCTGTGTTAAATGTGACGATTTTAATCAACGTCACAAAACATTGTTGCAGAAACTTATAAAACATGGCTACACTACCAAGCGCCTCCACTCACTCAAATTTGGCGATACATATCGCATGCCGATAGCAAAATACGAGCGTAGCGTGCAAGATCTATGGCGTTACGTTTCGTAACTTGTGTCTAATTCCGCTTAACCTGGGGCTAGGGGCCGTATGAACACATGTACTTCAAGATCCTCATGGTACTCATATGAACAGTCACAATCAAAGCGTGACTGAGATACATCATTTCTTTTTGCACGTTTAGAGAGCTGCAATGACACCACCACCGGCTTCAGCCAACACCTCGACGACCTTTGAAATGTGGCGCATGTCGTGGACCAGCTGTTTACAAAGCTGTTGCTTTGGGCAGAGCTCGCGCCCCGGTGGATGCGGCGTCAGAACCCAATGAAAGGATCAAGAAAAGAACTTCGATCCACCGCCAGTCATTCAAGGGTGATGTAGGGTCTAGTTTTCCTGTTACTATCCCATGATGCATCATACTGATGGCTGATAAATGAAGCCGATTTCTGAGGTCTGTACTCCCGAAACTACGTCACTCAGCTCTAGGAAGCCTGACTTTATCAATGAGTGTATCGACTTGTTGAAGCATTTGAATTCGGAACAGTACCGGACAGATCTATATCACCACTCCCCAGGAACCCAGTACCGCCCGGGGAAGGGGCCTCGCCATGGATCCAGGCGAATGCCCAGGGAGATGTTTCCGGAACAGGACGCTGTGGCCGTTATTTTCCAATGGCATTGGCCTGCCATCCATCGCTGTTTCCTCCGCCATCGTCCTGTGGACCTGTACAATTCCCAGTTACTCGACCAGTCTGGCCCACTACGCCAATACCATTTTTAATGACCAACCGACGGTCTTTCGGATCAATCTCGCGTCATAAGGAGACGGACCGGGCCCTGTACTTTTATCCGAGTAACAATACGCTCGTTCATGTCCAGCCTTTCATCATCACGAATCGTCCGTCGATGGAGAAGGCGCTGGATCAACTGGACACCTTGTGTCCTTAAATGGGCTCGCCAACAACTCCCCAACACCAAATGGCAGATGGAGATGACGACCAACGTGACATTTTACGTGACGAAACAGATGGACCAATCGATCGGTGCCCTCATCACCTTTTGGCCGGATTTAAATGCCGGAGAGCCATGTCGGAAAAACGGATTTTCAAGGACTTTGCCTCCCCATAAATAGGCGAATCACATAGTGTGTCAGTAGTATATTTAACACGGATTCGGTAACTTTTCACCCGGATGTAGAGGTCATTTGAGGAGGGATTGTGGAGGCGAGGTCAAGTGACGTCACACGATGGTGGCGCCATCTGTACACGCAAGGGGAGACAACTCGATGTGCCAAAAACACGACATGAGCATTTCCATGAATATATTTCAGGATGGCGAAAGGTTGATTGTAGACTAGGGACAGCCAGTAAGTGAAATTTCTCCATTGGTATTTCAGTTAGTACATGTCTAGACTTGTGGGTGTATGTACTGAGCTTTAGACTACCATGTTTTAAAATGGCAGTGTTTTTAGGCGGCCATGACAGGGGGCGTGTTTTTAGGCGGCCATGACAGGGGGCGTATTTTTAGGCGGCCATGACAGGGGGCGTATGTTTAGGCGGCCATGACAGGGGGCGTATTTTTAGGCGGCCATCTTGGAAGGGGGCGTATTTTTAGACGGCCATCTTGGAAGGGGGCGTATTTTTAGGCGGCCATGACAGGGGGCGTGATTGACAGGCGGCCATGACAGGGGGCGTATTTTTAGGCGGCCATGTTGGAAGGGGGCATGTAGATAATTGTGTTGGGAATGGGGTTACCCTCCATGATAGACATGAAGTTTAACCAAAGTTCTGACAATCATGTGTAGATAATTGTGTTGGGAATGGGGTTACCCTCCATGATAGACATTTGAGCTTTAGACTACCATGTTTTAAAATGGCAGTGTTTTTAGGCGGCCATGACAGGGGGCGTGTTTTTAGACGGCCATGACAGGGGGCGTATTTTTAGGCGGCCATGACAGGGGGCGTGATTGACAGGCGGCCATGACAGGGGGCGTATTTTTAGGCGGCCATCTTGGAAGGGGGCGTATTTTTAGACGGCCATCTTGGAAGGGGGCGTATTTTTAGACGGCCATGTTGGAAAATGGCCGTGTTTTTAGGCGGCCATGTTGGATAGAAAAACGTATAAAAGGGGATGATTATTAGGGGTGGGGTGTATTCATTGCACTACCTTACTTAGCACTCTGACTTACCTGACCAGCCTGCCTGCCTGCCTGCCTACCTGCCTGCCTGCCTGCCTGCCTGCCTTCCTGCCTGTTTGCCTGCCTGCCTGCCTGCCTGTCTGCCTCACCTCTAGCCAGCCAGCCTGCCTGCCTGCCTGCCAGCTTGTATTAGACGAAAGCATGAGACGTGGAGAAGATTTTCCCTGGGACCCAGCAGTACCTCCGGTTGAAGTCTTGCCTGAAGACGAGCGTGTGAGGGAGATTTATCAACGACACTGGGCTACCATACGCCATTGTTTTCACCGTGACCGCCCGATATTGGACTTGTATAACTTTCGTCTGCAGGACCTTACGTATTTGTCTTCTTATGCGGAGAACATTTTCACAGACCAGGTCACAGCCTTCAAGTTAAATCTCACTTTTGGATACATCCTTCGCCATAAAGAGACACACCAGCTCCGGTATTATTATCCCAGCAATAATACCTATGTGTTTGACCAGCCATTCACGGTGACGGATGCGATTTCTCTGGAGCCACTCATCGACCAATTGACTACGTTGGATCCATTGGAATGGGCCCGATTGCAACGCCCCAATACCAAGTGGATAGTGGAAAGGTTGACCAACGTCACATTTTTCGTCACAAAAATGAGAAATCATCCTATCGGTGCGCCTGTACTACTACCCCCTTGGCTGCATCATCGAAAAGGCCTGTATGCATTAACGGGAGGGAAAAACGGACCCTACAAAGACCGGAAATGCCTGTTTCGATGTTTGGCCGTGCATCTGGACGAGTGTGATCCCATCAGTTGTGACAGAGTGGCCAATGGTTATTGGGAACAGTACTTAGAGCAGCAAGACTTGGATGAGCGGCACTTCCGTGGAGTCCCCTTTAAGTATTTGGATGTCGTGGAAACTCTGTTCAACATCAATATCTTTGTATACCGATTACGATGCGAGGAGGAGGATACATTTGTGGCTGAATTGGTTCATCGTTCAACAGAACGGTACGCTTCTACCATCAAAGTCAATGTCTTCGACTCCAATGGCGTGAGTCATTTTTCACTGATCCACAATATGAGCCAGTACGCCCAGTCTTACAGTTGTGCCCAATGCCATTGGGTGTTCAAACACTCGGGGCTTTTACATCGACACGAGAAGATTTGTGACAACAGTGTGAAGCGAAAATTTCCGGGTGGTGTGTATCATAATACGCCTACTATTTTCGAGGAACTGGCCGATGAGGGTCTCATCATACCGGAGGCGGACCGTTATTTTCCCTACCGGGCGTGTTATGATTTTAAGGCCTTGTTGGAGCCCATGGACATGTTTTCAGCGAAAACGCAGTGGACGCAGCGCCATATTCCCCTGAGTGTCAGCATTTCCAGCAACGTACCTGGCTATGACGCTGCACCGGTCTGTTTCGTGTGTACCGGGGATTCCCATGAGTTGATCAGCCGCATGATGGGGTATTTAGAGGAAGTCAGTGCGGCCAGTACGGAATTGTTGGTGTCCAAGTTCCAGGCCGTACTGGACCAGCTGGACGATCGCATTCCTATACCGGGTGTAGCGTTTAGTGACGATGAAGAGTCCGACATGGAGTTGGAGTCGCAGCCGGAGCCCATGCAGTCGCAGGATGTGCCTTTACCGAAACCGTATGCGGAGAAATTGAAAGTGCGCTTCCTACAATATCTAGGCCAGTTACCGGTGCTGGGTTTCAACTCGGGGCGATATGACTTGAACATGGTGAAGGAATTTCTCTACCCCTACTTGGCCCAGGCGAATACCATCAAGTCCGTCATCAAGAAGATCAATAATCATATGGCCCTCACTACCACATCACTTCATGTACGGATGTACGGAACTATTTAGCTCCTAATTATAGCTATGATCAGTGGGTGAAGGCGTATGACTGTGCACAAACCAAAGGGAGGTTCCCTTACACGTATATATCCACGCTCGACCGTTTGCAGGAAACACAGTTACCACCCCGGGCTGCCTTCTTTGACGATTTGAAGCAAGTGGAATATCCGGAAGACGCGTACCGGGAACTACAGCAGGTATGGAACGATCAACATATGCAGACCTTGCGAGATTTCCTCATATGGTATAATAACTTAGATGTGGTTCCTTCCGGTATAATAACTTAGATGTGGTTCCTTTCCTGGAAGCGGCTGAGAAAATGGTTCAACTCTTTCGTCGCGAGATGCACGTCGACATCTTCAAGGAGTGCTTGAGTTTACCGGGTGTGGCGCTTCGCCATCTTTTTCAAGAGTGTGCTACGTACTTCTCGCTGATACAGCAAAAAGATGCAGACATGCATGATTGTCTAAAGCAGAACATTGTCGGCGGACCGAGTCTTATTTTTCACCGTTATCACGAGAAGGACGTCACTACACTCCCCAGTGGAAAACCCTGTGCTAAGATCATCGGATTCGATGCGACTGCCTTGTACCTGTGGTCTCTGGCCCAACCTATGCCTAGTGGTCATTATACACGTTGGTTGGCGGAAGGTCGGCATTTTACACCGCAACGCACTCCCTACAAGCATCTGGCTGATCAGTGGTTGGATTGGGAAGCCTATCGACGGGGCGTTACTATACGACACCAGACCAACGCCACAGAGAAGCGCATAGGAGATCGTCGACTTCCCGTCGATGGGTTTGCCGTGGTGGGTAGGACACCGACCGTATTTCAATTTTACGGTTGCTATTGGCACGGCCACGAATGCCATTTCAGCGCTGGCCGTTTCAACGAACGC
>JAVTVY010031563.1:0-119349 GCA_036873755.1 Hanleya hanleyi | reverse complement strand
TTCAAAAATTTCACCGATTCGCACGGCGACACTTCCTATCATGTTCTAATGACGAGACGAGTAAAACGAGACCCCACAACCCTACCGCAAATGTATAGAAGTACGTTTCCCAGGGGGGCAAACATTGATCCTATACCCCAGTATGGGACTATATGGGGCTCGGCGACTTTTTTCAAAAATTTCACCGATTCGCACGGGGACACTTCTTATCATGTTCTAAATGACGAGACGAGTAAAACGAGACCCCACAACCCTACCGCAAATGTATAGAAGTAGGTTTTCCCAGGATGGTCCTATGCCCCCCATACCCCATATAGGCATTTTCCCGTAATTTAGGATAAAGTCCGTATTCCGTATTTTTTCAGGAAAATTTGTACATACACCCACCCTGGAACTAGGGGAAGATAACTCTGATAGACAAGCCCCGTTAAGCCCGGCGACCTATATACCCCTCATACCCCATATAGGCATTTTCCCAGGTTTTTCGATAAAGTCCGTGTTCCGTATTTTTTTTTTCAGGAAAATTTTTACATGCAGCCACCCAGCCATGAAATACCCTTCACCTAGGCTTCACGTTGATACCTCACTCGACCCCATTCGACCATTAGGGGCTCCCCTAGATGCCAAAACGTCTATTTTCATACCCTTGGACCACCGCGCATGCGCAGAATGACCCTAATTCAACCCCACACCCAGTCCATCAGATGCCCCTTCATGAATGCTTCACTTTGATACCTCACTCGATCCCATTGGACCATTAGGGCTCCCCTAGCTCCAAAAAGGCTATTTTCATGCCCTTGGGCCACCGCGCATGCGCAGAAGGCCGATATGTCAACCCCACACCCAGTCCATCAGATGCCCCTTCACGAATGCTTCACTTTGATACCTCACTCGACCCCATTGGACCATTAGGGGCTCCCCTGGCTCCAAAACGTCTATTTCCATACCCTTGGGTCACCGCGCATGCGCAGAATGCCGATATTTCAACCCCACGCCCAGTCCATCAGATGCCCCTTCACGAATGCTTCACTTTGATACCTCTTACGACTCTATTGGCCCATTAGGGACTCCCCTAGCTCCAAAACCGCTATTTCCATACCCTTGGGCCACCGCGCATGCGCAGAATGCCGATATTTCAACCCCACACCCAGCCCATCAGATGCCCCTTCACGAATGCTTCACATCGATACCTCATTCGACCCCATTGGTCCATTAGGGCTTCCCTAGCTCCAAAACGTCTATTTCCATACCCTTGGGCCTCCGCGCATGCGCAGAATGCCGATAGTTCAACCTCGCGCCCAGCCCATCAGATGACCCTTCATGAATGCTTTACTTTGATACCTCACTCGACCCCATCGGTCAACTAGGGGCTCCCATAGCTCCAAAAAGGCTATTTTCATACCCTTCGGCCGCCGCGCATGCGCAGAAGGCCGATATGTCAACCCCATACCCAACCCATTAGATGCCCCTTCACCTAAGCTTCACTTTGATACCTCACTCGACCCTATCGGACCATTTTATCTAGGGACTACTTTTTCTCCGCGGAAGCTTTTTCCCGAGACCGAATCACCGCCAAAACCGCGGCCAAACCGCATCACCGCGCATGAATACATTTTTTTTTTTTTTTTTTTTTTTGCCGGAACTTTTTTTTTTTTTTTTTTTTTTTTTTTGTCAATGACGCGAATTCCCCCCACCCCCCCAATAACCCCCCAATGGCCGAGTTGTCTCCCTTGCATCCATAGTGTAGAGATGGCGCCACACCCTCAATTGTGACGTCATTTTTACATCGGGGGGGGAATTCGCGTCATCTTGCGGATTGTATACTACTTAACCTTAAGTTTAATTTTTCCGTAATTGGGATGTCCGAGAGCTGGTTAAATCCAGCTACCGAACAACTTTTCAACATTTCGGGTTATGAACCATTTACCGCTTCTAGAAAAGAAAAGAAAGGCGGGGGTTTGGTATTATACCTGAATAATGATTTCCACGGAACTGTGCGAGACGATCTCTCACATATCGACGACAATGGTGATTATGAATCTTTTTTCATCGAATCGCAAATTAAGGGAACAATCTATCTTGTTGGTATTATCTATCGGCCACCGAATAAAAACGTGGATAATTTAAATCGTAAATTACTCGAAATTATGCAGATCATTAAACGTGGAAAGAAAAAAATATGCTATTTTGGGAGACTTTAATATAGATCTATTTTAAACCGATCATCATGCGCCCTCTAAAGAATATCTTGAAATCATGAAAACAAATTATGTTTTTCCTAAAATAACTAAACCGACCGGGATCAAATCTAACTCTGCAACTTTAATAGACAACATTTTCACAAATTTTCCTGAAGGTAGTCTCCTATCCGGTATATTACTTTCTGATGTAACTGACCACTTTCCGGTATTCCATATTAGTAAGAACAAAGGCATCTCAGACTTGAAAGAATCTGCAATTGGCTACCGGAAAATATCTGCCGCACAAAAGGATACATTCATTGAAAAGATTAAACGTACTGACTGGAGTCAAATCGTCGTTCCCGATGATGTAGATGTTGCCTTGGAATTATTTTTAAACGAATTCAGCACAGTGTATGACGAATGTTTTCCACTTATCGCTAAAGTCAAACGCTAAATTAAAGAAACCCTGGATAAGCTACGGTATATTGAAATCTATCAGAGAGAAAAATAAATTGTTTAGACTGCATATCAGCAGTAAAAACGACGAAATCTCTCAACAATACCGACAATATAGGAATAAACTCAACCATACACTGCTAAAATGAAATATTACGAGGATAAGTTCAATCAATCCAATAACAATATAAAAGGTACCTGGAAGATATTAAATGAACTTCGGAACCGAGATAAGTCTAGTAAGTTGCCTTCGGTTTTCAACATTGATGGTCACCAGATTTCTGATCCGAAAGTAATTGTTGATAAATTTAATATGTATTTCACGAATATTGCACAGGAACTGGACAATAAACGACCACGCTCCCCAAATTCTTTTGAAGCTTTTCTTGGTATGCGTGTCGACAATGATCTTCAACTTCAACCAAGCACCCAAAATGAAATTACAAAAATTATTATGGCCTTCAAAAATAGTGCCCCTAGTGCAGACGGGATACGCATATCTCTGGTTAAATTGTTCTCAAATTATATAGCGGCTCCTCTTTCTGATATCATAAATTTATCATTTCGCATTGGTAATGTCCCTAATTCTCTGAAAATTGCAAAAGTCATACCCGTCTACAAGTCTGGTGATAGGTGCTTAATTGAAAAGTATCGTCCAGTTTCTGTCTTGCCATGCCTGAGCAATTTGGATTTCGAACAAATCACTCCACCAGTCTCGCTGTTTATCCTTGCATAAAAAATTAATGGCAGCCAAAGAAGCTAAACATTATAATATTGCAGCATTTTTGGATTTGTCGAAAGCGTTCGATACAGTCAACCATGCTATCTTGTTACAAAAGTTAGATCACTATGGATTTCGAGGTGAAATTAATGACTGGTTCCGTAGCTATTTATCTTAACGGTCGCAAATTACCTGTTATAATAATACATTATCTGTCTCCTTAACGTGAGTTTGTGGCGTACCTCAGGGATCTATACTTGGTGCAATCTCCTTACCTATATTAATGATTTCATCAAGGCATCCCCATTAATGAAATCTATTCTCTTTGCTGACGATACCTGTGTTCATTTATCTGGACCTTCCGGTTGTTCTCTCAAACACTATGTCGGCTGAACTCCAAAAACTAAAAAAGTGGTTCTTGTGCAATGGGCTGCCTTTCAACACAAATAAAACAAAGTTCATGATCATAAAACCTACGAGGAAATGTACTGAATTGCACAATATTAAAATAAGTATATCTGGAATCAATATTGAAAAGTGGAACATTTCAAATTCTTAGGTGTCTATATAAACGACAAATTAAACTGGACTACACACATTATTGAGTTGTCGAAGAAAATCTCTAGAAATATTGGAGTTATTAACCACATTAAAGAACATTTGAACAAAAAGACGTCACTTATCCTCTAATATTCACTCAATTATCCATACATCTTCTATTGTAACTTGGTATGGGGTAATACATATCCGTCACATTTGCAACCACTCATTACACTGCAAACGAAAGCTAGCCTTGTCTGGTAGACTGGAACATACAGCCCCTCTGTTTATCAACCTAAAGATCCTTCCACTCATTGTTTTGAATTGCTATCATATACTTCTATTAACTCAAAAGTGTATCCATCACACAGATATCGTATCTGATTCCGTTCGCTCAATCTTCAGGCGTATTTCAGAAGTCCACTTAAAATCTACTAGAAATGCCAACCTTAACTTATATAGGCCATTTTATACTACGGACTTCTCCTATTATTCACTGAAAATACAATGTATGGTATATGGAACGGCCTGCCCTCTATATTAAAAGACACTGTGTCAATGTCACTGTTCAAGTCAAAAGTGGAAAGTTATTTACTAAAAATCTGATGGTGTTGTCTTAATATCATATTGTTTATATATTCGTCGGAGGAATGAATGCGGAAACATATGTAAATACGTAACATTTTCATGTTCGCCATTATTAGCTTTTCTTTTTATTTTTCTGTTACGGGATAAAACAAACTCCATCGGGTTTTAATCCCGCCAATAATTATTTTATTAGTCACGTCTGTTCTATAAAATGTTATATCTGTTTTCTATATTTTTATTACAGACCTGTATATTTTGTTTAGTTGGTGAATAAAATTGAAATGAAATGAAGGAACTTTTAAATTGTCCCCGTATAAGACTCCATGACAGTTCTTTCATCTGCCTGGGCTCAATTGCATAGGGTGGCGCCATAATGTATTGAATTAATCGCGGACAAAGGTTGTTGAGGCGGTATGATGTCGTGGCAGACCGTCAATTTTCCCGATACATGAAACATCTTATTATGGGTTTTATATGGAGATTATTTAAAAGTTCTTTAAAGCTTGAGATATTATAAATATTACGGAGAAATAAGTTTAGCTTTGTTGTACACGTAGCAACTAGGAAAACTCGTGCCGAACCAATCGTCGATTTCTTACAATCCTTACAGTAGACGACTAATTAAAATGGACAGATTTTAATATGACTTGCCTCTTTGTGAAAACGTTATACATGTACGCATAATTACAGATTGTCAGTTGAAGTGTCGAATGTCCCGGAAATAAAAAAAAATCTTCGCATGTGGAAGAGGGGTTCTACGAAACGAGTGAATGGTTCTCTTTGAGAGGAATTCAGAGGGCTATTGTTGCATTTTGCATTTGCTGGATATAATAAAAAAAAACAAGTAAGCATAGCATTATAAGAAATGTTATGAACAATGCAAATACATGCTTTGTTCTTTGCTGTTTGGACGACAAACATATTGCGCCGAACTGATTGGAAATTTGGATTTGAAGATTTGCTGTGCTTCGTGTGGGCCGCCACAATGGTTTGTATATTGTTCACTCAGTAACCGGTGTTGTGGAAGGCCTGATTCCTGCATGCCATCAGGTGGCAATATCTGCTTCGCTCTTGATTTGTCTACGTCATGCAACTGTAAGGCGATTATACCCTGTAATTGTTACGCAATAATATATATTTAAACGTTTCCTCGAGGCTAACAATACAATCAGCCATCAATTATAGCAACGTACGTACACTGTATTTCCGGAAAACTGGGTTATTCCGCACTACTTAGCTGTCCGCGTACGAAATACGAAATGTACTGTCACACCATATATCAATATCCACTGGGAGTCACTCTTCATAAGCCGACAGTCGCCATTTCAAATCAGTGTTAAATTAGCATAGGCCTGGTGTTTGAAGCTCAGATGATACGAAAATCGCGTGCAAACAGACTTATTACACGCTGTATTCCGAGAGGAAGGCATAAGCATACTGTGTTACCGAACTTGGCCTAAACGCGAAAGTAGGAATCTATACACCGGCGACTGCAATCTGCAAAAATCCAGAGTAAATCCTTGTATACATCTGTACAGTGTCTCACACACTGTATACTGTATTGTTCGCCAAGTCTTTGGTGTAAGACTTGCGAAATATAATAGACAGAGGATCTACTGCAAGTTCTATCGTCGTTCTTTTGTCCAGGATATTACCTTTTCAATGGGAGGTCTTGCCCGTTGTTCCAATGGTGAAAGTCAATGGTGGCATAGACAATAAGCCATTACACGTGCACGATCGACTGGATGTCACCAATGAGCTAAACTACATATATACCGATATGGATGGCAAGGATTGTGTCATGGTTTTACCATATACCGTATCAATTTTTCGGAAGATACAGTCTCGCTGAATTGACGGCATATACGCACATTACGGGTTTGGTTTATTGCTTTCGGTTGGCTCTGAAATTGAGTAAGAACGCCTCTGTAGTTACAAAACGCGGGTGTTATGTCTTAAAAGGAATGTTACTTGGCAGATCATAGGAGTATCCGAGGCGATGTCGGAAGTAGAACTAGCTAAGGAAGTGATGGTAAGCGAGCAATAGTCTAGTTATGTTGGTATTCGTTTGTAGTTTATCATGTTGGTTTGATTTTAAGCATATTTGTATAAACCCCGAGCAGAGGATCATGGGTGAATTCAAACTGACCGCCATGTGGGTACCAGAAAAGTTTTCGTCATTTCTCTTCAAAATTCCCACTTTCCTGCGATGAAAAATGTGCGAAAATTATCTTGTTTCACATCAGATTATTATTTACTAATTTATCATGCATTTTTTGTGAAGAAAACACGCGAATAGAAGAATGAGAAAAATTCAATCGAAAAATCGACCAAAAATGCCTTTCTGCAATTGATGTCTCTGTGACGTCAGCATAGGGGTCATCTTGGAGGGTTTTTTTGCATTTGCTGGCATGGACTGGACCAAGGGTATAGTGTGGTAATTTCCAACCTTCAAAACTGTCAGAAGGATTGGGTCGAATTTACCAGATATTTTTGGGTGTAGACGTGACGGACCCAAAGGTTTTGGGTCTAATTACAATTTGACTCAAATATTTTGGATCGTTTTGGCCCAACTGTTTTGGGTACGTCACGCCTATACCCAATTCTTCTGGCAGTGTATAGATAGCTCAAGGGGAAAGAAAAATATTGAGGGAGGGGGGGGACCTTACCATGCCTGGACAGGTCTCAATCTTCCCAGGGCAGGTAGGGATTCCCGTGATTCTCTTTTACTACTACGGATTATCATACATTGGGTATGCATGAAAAGAATATTGTTTCCTTTTGAGTAATCGTTAGATTCGACTACATGATGTTCGGACGAAGAGGAAAGGGAGGTAGACTGGAATAAGAACACACACCGTCTCACTTAAATATTCAGTTCTCTGTTCCGAATGAACTAAAGAAAACATTCCGACAACTGCATACTATAGATTCACTGGATAGATGTTTCGCGTTAGATAATAACCGTCCCAAATTACCAACCAAGTGATTGTTATGCTGCTTATTTTGAGATTTGGTAACACGTGGTCACCCTGGAGATAAAGTGACCCATATAGACGAAAATCTTCCAAATAGCTGAGACAAATTCACACTGTAGTGTTTGAAAACATGGATAGATCCCTTCGCGAAACGTTGCAAGAGGTTTAATTGCCATACAGAGACCTTGTGATTCAAATTACATCTTCCTATTCCATATTCTTATATTCAAGTTAAACTGGAGTAGTTCAGATGTTCCAACATTTCAATCGCATTCTAGGCAGAATCTTTCTACTTGGACTAGGTATGATTTGTTTTACTTTCAAAGCACGGTTGTAGGCTATACATTTGTGATTGCGATTCGTTACAGGCCATGTCGTTTGCTTTCGTTTTCGATCACTCGGCAGCAGAGGATATAATAAAGCATACCGATGGAAGATTCTGGCACTGGATGTAGGAGGCAGTTTATTCTCCTTCTGTTGGAAGCTCGATAGCGAACCAGTTTTACTAAGGAGGAGGGAGGGAATTTGGCTTAATGTCACACTCAAGTTTGTTTCACTCATATCGTGACAGTCAGTTTGGTTGGTGGAGGAAGCCGAAGTACCCGGAGAGAACCACCGCCCTTCGGCAAGTAACTGACAAACTTTCACACATGGACCAACTGGGCTCGAACCCGTGCCGGTTCAGCGTTGTGAGGCTAGCGGTCACCAGCGAAGCGCCTTAGACCACTCGGCCACCGAGGGCTCCAGTTTTACTAAGTCTTCAGCTGGAACACATTATGGAATATTCTCGCCTATATGGACCGTAGTATGTCCAGGATTGATGCGTTTGTTCAATTCAAATTTGGTGACCTGGTTGTTCAATAACGGATGTAAGTGATGGGATATTTGAGTGGCATCCTCATCGGATTGTCGACAAAGTTCTCTCTGGAATTGTAATGCAATATTAATGCCATTCTTTGTATTCCTGTAATCCGATAATGACTGCAACATAGCAAACAATTAAAGGTTTACTGAAACCTATTGTTATTGCTCTATCCGATAATTTCCCTATGCATGTTTACTTGAATAATTGATGTATCCGTTTATATAAAAGATTGTCACTGTTGAAACAATAACAAGCCTTGTCGGAGTATTATCAACAAAAGCAGAATCCAAACGTCCGCGAATCTAACTTTTGACGAAAAGTATGATCAAAACCGGTTCTCACTGAGATAATAATCTGTTTGAAAAAATCTTCAATATATCAAATTCCGTAAAAATAAATACGAATCATATATCTTCGCATTCTTCATAGTGCCCATATTTAACGAGGAACAATTCTCCGTTTGCAAGGACGGTTTAATGCTCTCATTATGTCGTCTTATCACCTCAGCTGCATGCAATTTCGAGGGCTTGTAACATTAAAATACCGTATAAGTTAATACTAACTGTAGAAACAATTATGAGAAGATAGTCGTGGTATAATCTGGAGGATAAAGGGTCGATATTCCCTTGTTGTATTTTACGAGTTTGTCGTATTACCAATATTCTCATATTTGTCCGTCTGGTCTACGTCGTCCCAAGACCCTAAATTGGTCTTATGAATTCTGCAAATGTATACTTTAGCCTAAGTCAATGGTGCTCCAGGGAACAAGTTAAAAGTTTCGAGGAGATCTTGGCACTTTGACATGATCTTGTCGAGAATCCAAACACACTAATAGCGATTCTTGGAATGATTAGAAGACGGCTATGCTCTCGGGACTTTACTGGTGTTTGGTATGGGTGTGATACCAGGTTCGGATGTACGGCATGCAAGGAATGCGTTTACGTTTAGCCAGGTGCCTCTATGGAAACGCGAGAATGAACCCCAGGCTCCGTATCAGTATCAAAGTGAACCCAGTCAATTTCGAGTATTTCTGAGATTTATGTAATCGATTATAGTGATATGAATTCTAGCCAATGCATCCATTCTACTTCTATTTTTCTTCACATAGGTACCAGTGTGAAATTAGGTATCAATGTGACATTTAGCTTTATAAACCATAATTTTCTCCTCTCGAGTGGGAATTTTCATCCCATGGTCAAGTTATATGCGATCCGCTTACTCCCTGACAGGAGAAGTTAAGTGGAAAATATCGATGTTTTGAAGAATGATTTATCAGCGTTCAGATACAGACAAAGGCTAACCATGTCGGAATGTGTCAATAGTAGCAAATGAGGTGAAGTTGATCGGGTAATGTTTATAAATCTGACATATCGTCTGGAACCGAGTAAGAACTTGAATTGTAAACAGTAATTTGCAGGGCAATGCTGGACTTAGTTTAGCTGGATTATTGTAGTACCATAAATCAGAAGCTTCAATCCCGCCTGAAAGGTAGATTAGGCATGATTTATTTTCTGCTGCGTGTATAACAAATATTAATCTACAAAATTACTACCATTTCTCCGTGATGCTAGTATTTATAGCACTTTAAAGAATTTTTAAATGGTCTCCGTTTAAGACTCCATAATAGTTGTTTCATGTGCCTGGGCTCAATTGCATAGGGTGGCGCCATAATGTATTGAATTTATCTCAGACAAAGGTTGTTGAGGCCGTATATGAGGTCATGGCAGAGGGTCAGTTGCCCCGATACATGAAACATCTATTATGGGGTTTTATATGGAGATTATTTAAAAGTTCTTTAAAGCTTGATATATTATAAATATTACGGAGAAATAGATTTAGGTTTGTTGTACACGTAGCAACTAGGAAAATCGCCGAACCAATCGTTGATGTTTTACAATCCCTAAAGTAAATTTCAATATGACTTGCCTCTCTGTGAAAACTTTATACATGTACGCATACTTACAGAAAAATCTTGGGAGAAGAGTTCTATACGATACGAGGGAATGGTTCTCTTTGGGAGGAATTCAGATGGCACATTTGGCATTTGCTCGATATAATAAAAAACAACAAGTAAGCATAGCATTATAAGAAATGTGATGGACAAAGCAAATGCATGCTTTGTTCTTTGCTGTTTGGACGACAATCATATTGCGCCGAACTGATTGGCAATTTGGATTTGAAAATTTGTTGTGCTTCGCAAACTTTCGTGTGGGCCGTCACAATGGTTTGTATATTGTTCATCCAGTAACCGGTGTTGTGGTAGGCTTGTCTCAGGTGGTAATATGTGCTTCGCTCTTGGTGTGTCTACCTCGTGCAACTGTAAGGCGATTGTACCCCTTAATTATTACGCAATAATATATATTTAAACGTTTCTTCGAGGCCAACAATACAATCAGCCATCGATTATAGCAACGTACGTACACTGCAGTACCGGAAAACTGGGTTATTCCTCACTACTTAGCTGTCTGCCTACGAAATGTACTGGCATACCATATATCAGTGTCCACTGGGATGCACCCTCCTTAAGCTGACAGTCGCCATTTCAAGTCATTGTTAAATTAGCACAGGCTTGGTATTTGAAGCTCAGATGAAATCGCATGCATACAGACTTGTTACACGCTGTATTCCAAGAGGAAGGCCTAAGCATACTGTGCTACCGCTACTTGGCCTAAACACGAACGCAGAGTGCTCTTACATCCGGGACGGCAATCTGCAAAAGTGTAGAGTAAATCCTCATATACATCTATGCAGTGTCTCACAGAAGGTACACATTTATTGTTCGGCAGCTTGGATTTGGTTCTAAGACTCGCGAAATATAATTGACAAAGGATCTACTGCATGTTGTACTGTCAGTCCTCAGTTTAGGATATTGCATTTTCAATGAGGGGGCTTAGCGATAGACAGTCGATGGCGACATATACATCAGACCATTAGACGTACACGATCGACTGGATGTCATTAGGGAATGCATTACTTGTATATGGATATGGATGACAAGGATTGTGTCTTGGCAATATCGTATATTGTACTAATATATCGGAAGATACAGTCTCGCTGAACTGACGGCATATACGCACATTACGAGTGTGGTTCATTGCTTTCGGTTGGTTCATAACTAGAGTAAGAACTCGTCAGTTATTTCCAAACGCGTGTGTTCTCAAAAAAAATGTTTCTGGTCATATCTTAGGAGTACCCAAGGCGATGTCGGAAGTGGAACTAGCCAGGGAAGTGATGGTAAGAGCGCAATAGTGTAGTTATGTTGGGGTTCATTTGGAAAATTTTAGTTGCTATTGTATGTCCTTTAGAACCACCTCGTTGCCTCAGTCACGGTGGAACCCCATTCTCGCTCCACCTGAGGCACGCTCTGTAGAAGTACTTAACATCGCAACGGCCCTTAACATGTTAAGGTTCGCGATGTTGAGGGCCGTTTGGGATTTGGTAACACGTTGTCACCAAGAAGATAAAACGATTCATGAAGACGAAAATCCTCTAAATAGCAGAGCCAAAATAACATTGTTTGAAAACTCGGATACATCCCTTCGCGGAACGTTGCAGGGTTTTGAATAGAGGCGTTGTAATCCACAACACATATTCTTTTTCAGTATTCTTATAATCAAGTTAAACTGAAGGAGTTCAGATATTCAAACATTTCAAATCCCCTTCTAGTCAGAATCATCCCACTTGAGCTGGGTATGATTTGTTTGACGAACCAAACACGGTTCTAGGCTACCTCTGTCTTCAAATGTGTGCATTCGTTTGCGATTACCCAATAACTGAGTATATAATAAATCATACCGTTCCAAGCTGGATTCTAGCGCTGAATAGAAGGAAGAGGGGGTAGTCTATTCTCCTTCGTCTGGATGCTGGAGAACAAACCAGTTTTACTAGGTCAGCTGGAAAACCTGGTTTCAATAATATGGAAAATCCTAGCCTATATGGACCGTAGTATCGCCCGGGTGGATACGTTTGTCTAATTCAAATTTTGGTGACCTGCTTGTCGATTAAAGGATGAACTTGATGGGATAACAGATTGATGTCCTCCATCAGATTGCCGTACTTCCTGTCTGGAAATGTAATGCAATATTAATGTCATTCAGTGTTGTCCTGTAATCCGATAATGGCTGCAACACAGCAAAAAATTAAACGTCTACTGAAATATTTGATCGATAAATTGAATGCTCGACAGCAGGGAATCGGTTTTTTTTCTGTCGAAATATCTCAAATTTGATGGACCCGTCAGGTGTGATATTTCCTCCCCCCATATGATAACGTCCTGCCGACATGCGATGAATTGAGAGAATTTCCCTATGCATGTTTTTAATGAATGATTTATGTTCGCGTTTATATGAAGAGATAACCAATGTTGATACAATAACAATCCGTTGCGGGGTATTGTCGATAAAAACAGAAGTCAAAACGGTTTAATTAGTGATTGGATCCTAGGGCGGCGAGGTCATTCACTTGTTTAAGCCAAAGATGTGTCTCCCTTTTGCAACTCGAGCTGGAAATATGCAAATCAATCGTTCCATTGGTAAAGTGACTTGGGTATCTCTATAGTGTATACAAATATCGTGCAGGCTCATTATCATCGGCATACAGGAGACACAGGACTCATTCATCTGCGTTCTCGTCAAATTCATTTGCTATACCTTGATATTTGTAATACATGTATATGCCTACGTGTGGTGGGCTGCTCATCAGAAAGATCACCCGGTCGGCAACAATCTTACTTATCGAGTAGTAAGCTTGTTACTAAGGGAGTGTGTCAAAAGTTTTGACGCGAACGTGTTCATTTTTGAACAGGGGGTCGTTCATTTCCGCATGCGTCAGGTCGTTCATTTTACAGAGCAGCGTCAGCAAATGAACACTAGAACGTTCGTTTTTGAATGCACTCTGACGTTCATTTTTGCACGTTCGTTTTCGCATGTTCATTTTCGCGAGCAGAAATGAATAACATACAGAAACCTGCCTTGCGATGTTACTATTATAAAATGCGCCGGGTCAAATCTACTTTCCCGCAGCGCGGCCTTTCTCTGTTATAGCATTTATTGTAACTTACCATGTGCTTTGTATTTTGTATATACATGTATTCAGTGCATTCTGTAAAACCTAGAGTGGTGTGTCCGATGTCTGCGATTTTGTTTAATAAACGGATGATATATAGAAGGACAATGATAGAATTGTTTCTCTGTTAGGGGCCTACTTGTCCCCGTCACGGCTTCAGTGTTTTGTCGCCACCTGGAGATATTATTATCTTAAATTATCTGAAATCGTTGAATGTTGTAAAATAGAGAACTGTTAATTAATCTTTGTTTATATAAGAAAATACGTGTGTTGGCTTTTTTGTTTCAAGTCATTTTCGCTGGCTATTCAAAATCCGCCGTTGATACCGACCGGTTCGATAATGCTGTTGTCGACCCTTCAATTCAGCGCTCGTGAAACGATCACAATGCTACATAGGATATTCCATTCCTTTTCTTCCGGTAAAAGCCTTCAAAACCAAGATAGAACAAGTTTGAATGAGGGTGTTGTGAAAATTATATACGGGGCGAACAGGGGCCACACATTAATTAACACAAAAACCCATAATACTGCAACGTTATTTTGAAACCCCTTCAATTGCCTCTTGCTGGTGAATGGCGCATCCCCACACAGAGCTGAATCTGGGCTTCAGAAGGGGCAAGGTATTCCCCAGGCAGTCAGTTCTATGTTGTTACACACGATCTCATTTGCATATGAATAAGTGTCATTTCTAGTCTGGGTGAAACTTGCATGCTGCACGTGACTCTTACGTGGACTCTCCTGTTTCAATTTCATGCAGTCCAGATTCCCTCTGTGGCCTATAGTATTGGACCCTTCTATCTTGATTTAACAGGGGGAAGTACTGCCGTGTAACTCCCTCTGCTAGTAACCTAACCATCCCGCACACCCCTATCTTGACTTTGGATTCTTCCATTTGATGTAGTTTTCTCTGAAGGACAAGCTGTGAAGAGCGGCAAGACTATTAAAACAAATATGCTCACAGCTGGACATGCTAAAAATAAACTAAACCACTTCATTTGCAAGAATGTCCCACACCTCCAGGTAAATGTGAACACAGATTGTTAAACTGATGAGAGGAGTCAGGACCCAAACAATGTAGCCATTGACAATTTAAATATCAAAGGAGAGTCAAGCCTTGGAATGTAAGGGGCTCTGAGGGGTTATACTATTACGCCGTGCGATGTGAACACCTCAATCATTCCAAGTTTGTTTCATATAAAGTGGACTTTAATGATGATAATAATAATAAATATACGGCATCTTTCTCGAACATGCTATATGTTTGTGATCTTCATGTTTTAATGCACAAACAAATAATGCTTGAGAAATGTAGACTGTATAGTCCAGATTTCTTATCAATCATGTGATTCTTCAGAGCTTTATTGATCAAAATACGATAATAAAATCAGCGTTATATGTACACTCTCAAAACGCAAATGTTAGATTTAACATCTAGAGGGTTGGAGGAGGGAAAACATTTAGAAAGTATTGTATTCACCACTTTTAAGTGTTAAATGCAACATTTTAAGCTGTTACATCCAACACTTAAAAGTGGTGAAACAACACTTTCTAAATGATTTCCCTCCTCCAACCCTCTAGATGTTAAATATAACATTTGCGTTTTTAGAGTGTACATCTGTTCAAGGGGCTTTCCGAGATGGCTCATTTTTGACACCAAATAATAAATATAACGAATAGCATTTAGAACACCGCAAGATGTGTAATACATTAAATTGAAACGGCAATATTATGCCGAGGTTTCAAATGTTGACAGTGTCAGTTACGGCCTGCCAGGAAAATCCCGGTGGTCATTTGGTGTGCATAAAAAGCCATCTGGACCTGAAGAATATCACTATTTTCCCATACGAAAAAAATTAGTAGCGGTGAAGAAATCTGATGCAATGAAGGCGCACACACCTTACAACTTGATATACCCGGGAACGGCAACCGATTTTGAGCTCTCACCCATTCTGGGCCTCCTGGGCAGACGGCACGTGCGTCACGCACGATCAATACAGAGCAGGTCAGACAGGACAATAGGGGACACCTAGGGGTTTAGCATATACGGTTGACAAATAGGTTAACAATCGCGATCAACATCCGTCGAATGCCATCTATCAAATTTGTTATATAAATGTCTTACAAATACGTAATATAATAATGTGTGGTTTGATATCATAACGAAGTCCTTATTCGTCTATCAAATTTCTTCCAATTACGAACATTTTAAGGAGCTTAAATTCACCAAATTGTTCATCCGATTATTGTATCATTCTTTACAATATTTGGTCACATCGGACTTTTAATAAAACCAGATCAGTATGATGATATTTCTTTGTCGAAGTTTAATATTATATAGTTCATCTCGTTTTCTTCCAAAAAATAATACACGCGCGTTAGTTCATTTTTGTCGCTCGTTCTATAATTCCCGGTAAATAATTCCTCAGAATATGTATACAAAGGATCCACTTTTATTATATTAAATACATGTATTGAATTTGCTGTAGATAAACGTCAAATCTTTGCCATAATTGCTTTGAAAGAACGAAAGTACTTCTTCAGAGGAAGTGGGTTATATACCTACGAAAGCTAGTGCAAAATAAATACAGTTAAGTCTTAAAAGTGCTGCCTTTTCGAGTGTTCTGTTTTTTTGTTTTTTTTTTTTCGTTCTAATAAGAGTCGACACGATAGCCGTAATGTGAGCTCTTCAGCGAATTCTGGCCGCTATCAATAAGCCATACTAATTTGAACGTTCAAAAAAGTATGTTCTTTTTCTGACGTTCATTTTTCTGACGGGGTAGTGTTCATTTTCTGACTGTCGAACGTTCGTTTGCTGAGAGAAAAAGAACGAGTACCTGTTCATTTTCTGACGCATTCTTTTAGTTTGAACGTCAAAACTTTTGACACGCTCCCTAACCCATGGATCTTTCTCATGAACACCTTATGCACGAAAAAGATAACCTCGTGCGAGACAATTGATTCAGTGTGTAATGTATGAGATCCAGCGTGTAGTGTGATCGATTTGCTGCGAGGAAAGGAATTTATTATTTTGCCATCTAAAGGCGCCACAAGAAGACGGACACAGGTGGGAAACAATCTCCAATACCTCAGTGGGATACGTCGTGAGACTCAGGAGGAATCAGTGAAGACATTTTCATTGAATGTATTTCCAGAAGAAAAAAACCTGTAATGCAGAAGCACTGATGTACACACACGGACGGATATACTGGTTTGACGCAGATATAACGAGGAAAAACATGAACGGTTGCTAAGTATTTGGATACAATTTCCATCTATTGTTTTGCAAGCAGTTCATAACTGTATGTGATTTGCATCTACCAACTTGTATTTTCTGGTTGTGAAAGTACGTAACATAGGCAAATTAAGATATTTCAATAATAAAACTCGCAATACTGACCAGTAAAGAGAGAGATTATTATTTGGAAAGCGAAGAAAGAGCTGTCCGATAGCATACATTCTTATATGAGTTGTATTGAACGTATGCTCGGAAATGCATTCATATTTTCATCACGACACTAAGAATATATTGTTATTGATTACGCTCAGCGGAATTCTCACTCTATCATATTCAGGTTATGAATAATTAAGCATTTATGCATCTAAATCTGCTTACGCATGCTACGATCGCAGTCTTCCATTATATTCAAATATTTCGTATACACGACGAGGATGTTTTACCAGACATTTGATCATATCCCTTCCTCCGTTCGTCTGTCCTAGTGGATGGCAATGATCATATCCCTTCCTCCGTTCGTCTGTCCTAGTGGATGGCAATGATCATATCCCTTCCTCCGTTCGTCTGTCCTAGTGGATGGCAATGATCATATCCCTTCCTCCGTTCGTCTGTCCTAGTGGATGGCAATGATCATATCCCTTCCTCCCTTCGTCTGTCCTAGTGGATGGCAATGATCATATCCCTTCCTCCCTTCGTCTGTCCTAGTGGATGGCAATGATCATATCCCTTCCTCCGTTCGTCTGTCCTAGTGGATGGCAATGATCATATCCCTTCCTCCGTTCGTCTGTCCTAGTGGATGGCAATGATCATATCCCTTCCTCCGTTCGTCTGTCCTAGTGGATGGCAATGATCATATCCCTTCCTCCGTTCGTCTGTCCTAGTGGATGGCAATGATCATATCCCTTCCTCCGTTCGTCTGTCCTAGTGGATGGCAATGATCATATCCCTTCCTCCGTTCGTCTGTCCTAGTGGATGGCAATGATCATATCCCTTCCTCCGTTCGTCTGTCTAGTGGATGGCAATGATCATATCCTTCACTCCCTTCGTCTGTCCTAGTGGATGGCAATGATCATATCCCTTCCTCCGTTCGTCTGTCTAGTGGATGGCAATGATCATATCCCTTCCTCCACGTTCGTCTGTCTAGTGGATGGCAATGAAGTCATATCCACTTCCTCCGTTCGTGTCTAGTGGATGGCAATGATCATATCCCTTCCTCCGTTCGTCTGTCCTAGTGGATGGCAATGATCGGTACTCTTCCTCCGTTCGTCTGTCTAGTGGATGGCAATGATCATATCCCTTCCTCCGTTCGTCTGTCTAGTGGATGGCAATGATCATATCCCCTCTTCGTTCGTCTGTCTAGTGGATGGCAATGATCATATCCCTTCCTCCGTTCGTCTGTCCTAGTGGATGGCAATGATCATATCCCTTCCTCCGTTCGTCTGTCCTAGTGGATGGCAATGATCATATCCCTTCCTCCGTTCGTCTGTCCTAGTGGATGGCAATGATCATATCCCTTCCTCCGTTCGTCTGTCCTAGTGGATGGCAATGATCATATCCCTTCCTCCCTTCGTCTGTCCTAGTGGATGGCAATGATCATATCCCTTCCTCCCTTCGTCTGTCCTAGTGGATGGCAATGATCATATCCCTTCCTCCGTTCGTCTGTCCTAGTGGATGGCAATGATCATATCCCTTCCTCCGTTCGTCTGTCCTAGTGGATGGCAATGATCATATCCCTTCCTCCGTTCGTCTGTCCTAGTTGATGGCAATATAACGAATTTCCTTAATCAGCAACTGTGAATTATGACCCTTGTTCATACTTCGTGCTGTCATTTTTTTTAGTTATGGTCATGGCCATATATTACAATTACCGAGCATTGTAAATATATCATCTGCCTGGATTAAAATATGTTGACCGCACTGTGACCACAACGGTATTGGTATCACAATATGCACCATTGTTTCGGGAAGGAGGGGGGACATCTCCGATTGTCGCTAACCGGGAGCTAATGGCAAACTCGTCATCACTGGTATCGCTCAAAACTGCTGACCGCTTCACTCTGGACATGACAGTGTGATTATAGTATAATACCTTTCGTACCAGTTTAAACAATAATGATTTTGACGTCGATTTTAGTCGTTTTTTCACTGAATGTAGCGAAGGCGAGATATTAGGTCATCTTCAAAAAATACAAACCCGAGAGGGACAAGACGACGTTAACTGGGACACCCGAGAGGTTCCCGGGTGCGAAAAGGAATAGGACCCCACCCATGGGGTGCCGTGTGTTAAAAGAAATACGACCCTATACGTGTGGTTTCCGGGTGTGAAAAGGAATAGGAACCAAACGTCGTGATATAACTGAAATAGTGTTGAAAGCGACGTTAAATCATATTCACTCACTCTATTAAGTATCCGCACGGCCCCTAGCACCGACTTAAGCGGAATTAGATACGCTAGCTCGAGAGCGGTGATGACAGACCAGCCAAAACAACTCATCTGATGTTTTTCACATGCGTTAATGATGTCTCAATATGAGATATGTCTTCAATAAGCACGTGTTCGTTTGAAACATGTGAAGTTCTGCATTTTGAAACGTGTTGTGTATACATCTCTCAAGCTGAAACATGTTAGAGCCGACTACATGTTTCAAAATGAAACGTCTAAGCCCAAACATGACTTTGTCCCAACTTTTGAGACATGTCACAAGTGAAACGGATCTGTACATGTCTCAAACTTGGAAGTGTTTCAAAACAGTCTACATCCCATTACGTGTTTCAGGGGACTGTCAGACTGGCATGTGCATGATACCGGTACTGAAATGAAAACATTCATCAAAAATCAACATGCATCAAGTCTTATTCTCTTATATTCGTTGGCAGTCAAACTCAGGAACATGTATGAACAAACAATAACCATATACAGAAACATATAGAACAGACTGCTCCTCAGGTTAAGTCAAACCCAGTAATGATTTCAAACAGATGCAGGATTGGTGCATCTGAATCCCTGATGTGAACCCCGTTACCATAGAGTGAAAAATTTTCATATAACAATAATGTGCTCAAGGTTTGATTCATTATATCACTGATTCACACTTAAAAGTTAACGATAATTTACTCAACTTGCCATATTGGTCCGTTGACACGACATTGCCTAATCTGTGATAAAGTATTATCCCATATTGTATCCCATGTCTAATCCGGCACACTGGAAACATTTCTGAACATGGGTACTATATTACTTAAGACTATAAATATGGAATTGCTGAATGATACTTCCTCTGTTGTTTTTCCTGACATGCTACTCGCGATTAACTATTTCTATTTCGGGGCGACTGAAATTTCATTCCATTTTGAGGTATGGAATACGGATCGCAGATGATTATTAAAATCAGGGCTGGAGGGCTGGATTCGTCTCGAATTTTGCAACAGTGATAACATTGTGGGATGAAGTAGAAACATTGTTGACACTAAACACTATTCAATATTCCCATACGTATGAAAAATAATGTCCATTCTGTCTCCTTCTGGTTTATATATGGCACTAAGGCCGAATCCGGCCCAACGCTGTAATGACGTAAGCAATCGTATTGAGTCTGTTTAAAAAACATCTCCTGATGCACTACACATTCACAATGCAAAATACTGGACGTAGCTTTGAACACACGGAGAACACGGTCGTTGTTTCTTTCAGTGCTGCTCGCATTAGTGTCGAGTATAAGTGTCACTTTTATTCTGGCAAAATTGCTATGTATTGTGTTGGTGTGTCGTAATATGACCATATGTTTTGAGCGAATACTCTTAAATTCAAAATGTCGGCCATGTAGGGTTCCAGTGAAGAGTCAAAATTTGGGCTGGGAAAATCTTACAAAAAAATCGGCCTAAAATGCATATTTGGAATATGACGTAACTGTGAAGTCTTCAAAGTGGCCATCTTGCAAATTTATTTATTTTCTTTTTTTACCACTCGGGCAAAATTTTGCCCGAAGGGTATTGTCGTCGTCGGCGTCGTCTGTCTGCCCGTCTGTCTGTGGACACGATATCTCAAGAAGGATTAAGAGTCGGGTATTTTAAATTCATACCACATATGCATCTGGAGAAGAGCCAGAAGCCTATTGAAAGTGACCGACCATGACCTATTTTATCGCGGTGAAATTCTAATATTTGCTATATTTTTTGAAGGATTGAAGCTCGGGTCTCCAAATTCATATTACAAATGCAACTGGTGATTGACTCAAAGCCTATCCCAGTTGACTGACATTGACCTATTTTTTTCATGGTCATATACTGTTTATTAGGATATATCATGAAGAAATACAGCTAGGCTTTCCAAATTAATAGTATATATACATCTGGGGATGATCCAGGGGTGTGCTGAAGATGACTGACCTTGACCTACTTTATCCAGGTCAGATTCTATTTAGTACAATATTTCATTAAGGATTATATCTACATTGTCCAAATTTATACCACATATGCCTGGACCTGAAGTCTATTGAACATCATTGATGTTGACCTATTTTCTGAAGGTCAAATTCTATATGTTAAGTCTAAGTTCTCTGAATTCATGTTTCATATGCAATTAGGTTAGAATAGACTAGAAAATGATTGGAGATGACTAACCCTAATATATATTCCCAAGATCAAATTACTTGAGCTGATTTTGACTCATATAGTAGAGTATATGTACATGTAGAGGTAAGAATATGCTCATGCACTACCAGAACTTCAGCGCCAAATATTTCCTCTTTAATTTAAGTCCTTGGCAAAACCTGTCCTGGCTCAATTTCGTATGTATTTATAATGAGAGAACTACAGTCAACCCTTCTAGATCACATTTCTGTTAACCTGTACTAAAATGACAAAGTTCTAAAAAATACATCCTATGCAATGCATGATTGCTGAATGTAAACAATAAATGATATCCGAGGGGTATTGGAGCCCATTGGGCTATTTTGTTTCTTTTCCACGCTTTTTAGTTGAGCTTATGTTGTGAGAAGTTTCAGACCTCTATTTCAATGGGCAAAGACACATTTGGAAGGAGAGGGGTGGAGTGAAATGGCGCCTGGGCAGGCCTCAAATACCCTAGGCCTGGTTGAGTTAAATTGTTATGCAAATAATTCAATTAAAATGCTCAGTCTATTAAATTATCCAAATACCGACATATATCTTTCGGGTCGCTAAAGACCAGAAATAAATATCTGGAAGCCAGTGGTAATCATAATTTTGTTTGCAGATTGCTAAAGTTCTCTGTCGTAATGCATTTCGGAGATACGGTTAGAACTGTGTAAAGACGACCTGGTAACTAATTACATGCAACGCGAGTGAAACATGTCACAACCCTCAAATAGTTGCATCGTTACGTCTATGAGACATGTTTTTGTGGAAAAAATAGGGTGAAACATATAGCATTATGAAGCATCTAACATGTTGCCATCTCAAAATGAAACGTTAAACATCTTTCCTCTTTTTACAGTGTACACCGTGTGATGCAAAACGGCACTGTCATCGATTAAAACTGCTGACCGCTTCACTCCTATCAGCCGATTAGACGTGAGATTGAAACTCTGTTTTAAATATGTATGTCCAAATTTGATATTGCATCTTCTGTATAACCTCGTCAGGTGTCGCCGAGGTGACAGTCATGTCCTTCGGTAGCTCTCTGGTAGACTCTGTCGCTGAAAAGGACCTCCGGACAAGTATTGCAAGCCCTTCCCTGGCTGTCCAATCATGGATGTTATATATCACGTGGGCAGGCTAACACTTGACTACTCAGTGTTGTGATTTGCCGATCAGAGATACAAACGGCGCTGCCATTGGCTGTTGCGAGCTAGGTCACATGATTCTTTGCTCTAATGAATTATGTATGGCATACTACGAATGCGTTTACGTTTAGCCAGATGCGTCTACGAAAAGGCGAGAATGAACCCCAGGCTCCATATCACTATCAAACTGAACCCAGTCAATTTGGAGCATTTCTGAGATTTATGTAATCGATTACAGTGATATGAATTCTAGCCAGTGCATCCATTCTACTTCTATTTTTCTTCACGTAAGTATCAGTATGACATTTAGCTTTATAAACCATAACTTTCTCCTCTCGAGTGAGAATTTTCATCCCATGGTCAAGCTATATGCGATCCGCTTACTCCCTGACAGGAGAAGTTAAGTGGAAAATATCGATATTTTGAAGAATGATTTATCAGCGTTCAGATACAGACAACGGCTAACCATGTCGGAATGTGTCAATAGTAGCAAATGAGGTGAAGTTGATCGGGTAGCGTTTATAAATCTGACATATCGTCTGGAACCGAGTAAGAACTTGTGTTGTAAACAGTATTTTGCAGGGCAGAGCTGGACTTAGTTTCGCTGGATTATTGTAGTACCATAAATCAGAAGCTTCAATCCCGCCTGAAAGGTAGATTAGGCATGATTTATTTTCTGCTGCGTGTATAACAAATATTAATCTACAAAATTACTACCATTTCTCCGTGATGCTAGTATTTATAGCACTTTAAAGAACTTTTAAATGGTTTCAGTTGAAGACTCCATAATAGTTGTTTCATGTGACTGGGCTCAATTGCATAGGGTGGCGCCATAATTTATTGCATTTATCTCGGATAAAGGTTGTTGAGGCCGTATATGAGGTCCCGTCAGACAGTCAATTGCCCCGATACATGAAACATCTATTATGGGGTTTTATATGGAGATTATTTAAAAGTTCTTTAAAGCTTGATATATTATAAATATTACGGAGAAATAGATTTAGGTTTGTTTTACACTTAGCAACTAGGAAAATCGCCGAACCAATCGTTGATGTTTTACAATCCCTAAAGTAGACGACTAATTATAATGAACAGATTTTAATATGACTTGCCTCTCTGTGAAAACTTTATACATGTACGCATACTTACAGAAAAATCTATAGGTGCATTTGCCATTTGCTCGATATAATAAAAAACAACAAGTAAGCATAGCATTATAAGAAATGTGATGGACAAAGCAAACGCATGCTTTGTTCTTTACTGTTTGGACGACAATCATATTGCGCCGAACTGATTGGCAATTAGGATTTGAAAATTTGCTGTGCTTTGCAAACTTTGGTGTGGGCCGCCACAATGGTTTGTATATTGTTCATCCAGTAACCGGTAGGCTTGTCTCAGGTGGTAATATCTGCTTCGCTCTTGATTTGTCTACCTCGTGCAACTGTAAGGCGATTGTACCCCGTAATTATTACGCAATAATATATATTTAAGCGTTTCTTCGAGGCTAACAATACAATCAGCCATCGATTATAGCAACGTACGTACACTGTAGTACCGGAAAACTGGGTTATACCGCGCTACTTAGCTGTCTGCGTACGAAATGTACTGGCACAGCATATATCAGTGTCCACTGGGATGCACCCTTCTTAAGCTGACAGTCGCCATTTCAAATCATTGTTATATTAGCACAGGCCTGGTGTTTGAAGCTCAGATGATACGGAAATCGCGTGCATACAGACTTGTTACACGCTGTATTCCAAGAGGAAGGCCTAAGAATACTGTGCTACCGCTACTTGGCCTAAACACAAACGCAGAGTTACACCCGCGACGGCAATCTGCAAAAGTGTAGAGTAAATCCTCATATACATCTATGCAGTGTCTCACAGAATGTACACATGTATTGTTCGGCAGCTTGGATTTGGTTCTAGGACTCGCGAAATATAATTGACAAAGGATCTACTGCATGTTGTATTGTCAGTCCTCGGTTTAGGATATTGCATTATAAATTAGAGGGCTTACCGATAGTTCCAACTGTGACAGTCGATGGAGACACAAACAACAGACCATTAGACGTACACGATCGACTGGATGTCATTAGGGAATGCATTACTTGTATATGGATATGGATGACAAGGATTGTGTCTTGGCAATATCGAATATTGTACTAATATATCGGAAGATACAGTCTCGCTAAACTGACGGCATAGACGCACATTACGGATGTGCTTCATTGCTTTCGGTTGGCTCTTAACTTGACTAAGAACGCGTCAGTTGTTTCCAAATGCGTGTGTTCTCAAAAGGAAGGTTTCTGTTCAGATCTTAGGAGTACCCAAGGCGATGTCGGATGTGGAACTAGCCAGGGAAGTGATGGTAAGAGCGCAATAATGTAGTTATGTTGGGATTCATTTGGAAAATTTTAGTTGCAATTGTATGTCCTTTAGAACCACCTCGTTGCCTCAGTCACGGCGGAATCATTCTCGCTCCACCAGAGGCACGCTCTGTAGAAGTACTTAACATCGCGACGGCCTTTAACATGTTAAGGTTTGCCTATGTTGAGGGCCGTTTGGGATTTGGTAACACGTTGTCACCAAGGAGATAAAACGATCCATAAATACGAAAATCTTCTAAATAGCAGGGCCAAAATAACATTGTTTGAACACTCGGATACATCCCTTCGAGAAACGTCGCAGGGTTTTGAATAGAAGCGTTGTAATCCACAATACATATTCTTAGTCAATATTCTTATAATCAAGTTGAAGTGAAGGGGTTCAGATATTCAAATATTTCAAATCGCCGTCTACCCCACTTGGGCTGGGTATGATTTGTTTTACGAATGGTTCTAGGCTACCTCTGTCTTCAAATGTGTGCATTCGTTTGCGATTACCCAGCAAATGAGTAGATAATAAGTCATACCGTTCCAAGCTGGATTCTAGCACTGAATTGAAGGAGGAGGGGGTAGTGTATTCTCCTTCGCCTGGAAGCAGGATAACAAACCAGTTTTACTGCCGTTTTACTAGGTCAGCTGGAACACCTGGATTCAATAATATGGAAAATCCTCGCATATGGACCGCACTGATGTACACACACGGACGGATGTACTAGATGCAGGTTTAACGAGGAAAAACATGAACGATTACTAAGTATTTGGATACAATTTCCATCTATTGTTTTGCAAGCAGTTCATAACTGTATGTGATTTGCACCTACCAACTTTTATTTTGGGGCTGTGAAAGTGACAGTACATGGCATAGGCAAATTAATATATTTGAATAATAAAACTCACAATACTGACAAGTATAGAGAGAGATGATTATTTGGAAAGCGAAGAAAGAGCTGTCCGATAGCATACATTCTTGTACGAGTTGTATTGAATGTAGGCTCGGAAATCCATTTATATTTTCATTACGACACTATGAATATATTGTTATTGATTACGCGCAGGGGAATTCCCAGTATTTCATATTCAGGTTATGAATAATTAAGCATTTATGCATCTAAATCTGCTTACGCATGCTACGATCGCAGTCTTCCATTATATTCAAATATTTCGTATACACGACGAGGATGTTTTACCAGACATTTGATCATATCCCTTCCTCCGTTCGTCTGTCCTAGTGGATGGCAATGATCATATCCCTTCCTCCGTTCGTCTGTCCTAGTGGATGGCAATGATCATATCCCTTCCTCCGTTCGTCTGTCCTAGTGGATGGCAATGATCATATCCCTTCCTCCCTTCGTCTGTCCTAGTGGATGGCAATGATCATATCCCTTCCTCCGTTCGTCTGTCCTAGTGGATGGCAATGATCATATCCCTTCCTCCGTTCGTCTGTCCTAGTGGATGGCAATGATCATATCCCTTCCTCCGTTCGTCTGTCCTAGTGGATGGCAATGATCATATCCCTTCCTCCGTTCGTCTGTCCTAGTGGATGGCAATATAACGAATTTCCTTAATCAGCAACTGTGAATTATGACCCTTGTTCATACTTCGTGCTGTCATTTTTTTTTAGTTATGGTCATGGCTAAATATTACAATTATCGAACATTGTAAATATATTGATCTGCTTGGATTAAAATCTGTTGACCGCACTGTGACCACAACGGTATTGGTATCACAATATGCACTATTGTTTCTGGGAGGAGGGGGGGACATCTCCGATTGTCGCTAACCGAGAGCTAACGACAAAATCGACATCACTGGCATCGCTCAAAACTGCTGACCGTTTCACTCTGGACATGACATCGTGATTATAGTATAATACCTTTCGCACCAGTTTCTACAACACTGATTTTGACGTCGATTCAAGTCGTCGTTTTCCCACTGAATGTAGCAAAGGTGAGATATTAGGTCATCTTCAAAAAATACAAACCCGAGAGGGATATGACGACGTTAATTGGGGCACCCGAGAGATTCCCGGGTGTGAAAAGGAATAGGACCCCACCTGTGGGGTGCCGTGTGTTAAAAAGACTAGAACTCTACACGTGTGGTTTCTGGGTGTGAAAAGGAATAGGAACCAAACGTCGTGATATAACTGAAATAGTGTTGAAAGCGACGTTAAATCATATTCACTCCCTCTATGAAGTATCCACACGGCCCCTAGCGCCGCAGAATTAGATACGCTAGCTCGGGAGCTGTGATGACAGACCAGCCCAAACAACTCATCTGATGTTAATGGATAAGCATCATGGACGTCTGATGAAGTAGACTCCTCAACATGGGGTAACCCTGGGAAAAGCAAGAATACCAAGAGAAACTAACCTGTAATGCCAGATGTCGTACGGCTTACTACGAATGACATACTACGAATGGGTTATGTTGAGCCAGATGCGTTGTGGTAGCATGTCAATAATAGTGTGACAATGAACATCAGGTTTCGTCTCGCAATCAACCTTAACTCAATCGATTTGGAGCATTTTTAGATTTATGTAATCTATTATAATGATATGAATTCAAGCCAGTGCATCCATTCTATTTCGATTTTTCTTCACAAGGTCAGTGTGACATTTTACTTTATGCGGGATAAAGTTTTAGCTATTAATAGTTCCAGATTAGCGCCGCTCACGCTAATCTTTAATATCCTATCTTGTATTCAAGTGGTAGTTGATGGCAAATGGACTGTTCAAAATATTGGTTTCATATACACAAATGTATATGATAAATGTCACAATTACAAGCGTCTAGTCCGTCATTCATAATCCAGCCGTCGTCCATTAGAGAATATCCGCGTCCATAATCCAAAGACCTATTCCATTTTCCACATAACAGTATTAGCACCAAATTCAAAAAGACAATCATAGTATACATAAACATAGGCTTGTTTCCTGCAAGAGAGAAGCGGTCATCAGTTTTCAATGATGCCGGCAAGACATCATGATGTTCCAAAAATATCAAATCCGTATCGCTGATCAGTATTCTTAATCCATAATATTCGTTGTAAAGTCGTCATCTAAAGAATGATGTATCTCAGTCACGCTTGGATTGTGACTGTTCATATGAGTACCATGAGGATCTTGAAGTACATGGGTTCATACGGCCCCTAGCCCCGGGTTAAGCGGAATTAGACACAAGTTACGAAACGTAGCGCCATAGATCTTGCACGCTACGTTCGTATTTTGTTATCAGCATGCGATATGTATCGCCAAATTTGAGAAACTTTGAGTGGAGGCGCTTGGTTGAATAGCCCTGTTTTATAAGTTTCTGCAACAATGTTTTGTGACGTTGATTAAAATCATCACATTTAACACAGGATCTAGCAAATGCTACTAAGCGAGATATGTATACGCCATATGCAGGTCCCACTGGAATATGACTATCCAGAAAGGGAGTACGGCGCATCACGTTGGGCACACCGGTTCTCGTCAGATCACCGAAGTTAAGCAGCGTTGAGCTCGGTCAATACTTGGATGGGTGATCGGGTGCTGTACTGACTGGGCTGATCAGTGTCCAGAATAATAGGAACTGTGGACACTCTCGTGTTCTGGCACATGTAGGCACCGCCGTGATATGACTGAAACAATGTTGAAAACGACGTTAAATCCTACTCACTCACTCACTCACTCCAGAAAGGGATAGTTTACGATGTCGAAATTGTAATCATCTCTTTTGTCATAAAGTCGACGAGAGAGAATGCCCGCTTCATTTTTATAGAGATAGATATCTAAATAAGATGTGCCTGTAGGGCTATCTGTAGTTTCCTTCAAATCCAGTGAAGGTGGATATATATCCTTCACTGCGTCATTTATATAGCGATTATCCACAGCGAGAAGATCGTCTATATAGCGTTTGGTGAATGAGAAGGAACGGGCTTTGAATGGATCGGTTTTTGAAAGCGCCTGCATATAGTCATATTCATAAGAGAACAGATACAGGTCGGCCAACAGGGGTGCACAATTAGTACCCATTAGAATACCTATATGCTGCTGATATATTGTGTTGCCAAATTTCACATAGATATTTTTAATGAGAAATTCAAGCTACTCTATAAACAAAGAAACATCCCATGAATGATATCTCTTGTATGTAGTCGAGCTAAAGAATGCTTTATGGCTTCCGACATTAATATATCTACGATCAGTTTTCTTGAACACAGATACTATTAATGAACTTAGACGGTCAATAAGGTCCTGATGAGGGATTGTAGTATAGAGAGTCGAGAAATGCCATGTGGATACATGTCTGTACGGTATGTGACCTTTAGCATCAAGTTCTTCCGTAAGACATTTTGAGTTTTTCAATATCCACATACATTCAACGCCAGAGTTCTTAGAAATAGTGGCGCAATACCTTTCCCAAAATGCTTTTACCTCCTGAAGGGCCCTCGTCAATAGGGTTGAAAGAAGCTTGGTGGTGCAGCTTCTAGAACCAGCTATGAATCTAGCTTTGTATGGTGATTTATGCATTTTGGGAGTCCAGTATATTTTGGTATGTCGTTATGATTGGTTGGAAGACAAATACCTCTTTCCCTGAGAAACTTTTTGTGATTGTTAAATAAATCTTCCAGAGTAAATGCAGTTTGGGAGTAAGTAGACGTATTTGATGAAGATATGTCTACACTCAATTCTTTAACCAGCACCTGGTAATAGTAATATTTACATATGAATATTATATTATTCGGAGCTTTGTCTGCTGGGACTATGACGAATTTACTCTGGAGATTTGCTAGAACTTCTTGCGAATTGAGGTTTCTCAGAACTTGTTTTGCTTGGGGAAGAGTACTTCTGTCAATATGGCGGATTGTTTCAACGACCTTGCTCTTGGTGAGGTCCAGCCAATCAGCGAGTACTGTAGGTTCAACTTTTCTCGCTTAGACCAATCAATAACGTACTGTTCAATGCAGACAGGACTATCTTCTGGTCGGCCTTCAGATTTATTCTTCTTGGCTCTCTATATTTAGGTCCCTTCATCAGGAGTAATTTCAGATCCTTATCACTCACCACATCAAGGTCACCAGTCACAATATGTTTGCATGGTGTATAGATAAAGTTCGACGATTCACAATCACAACTATAGCCTCCTGACGTGTATAAGTTCCAGTCAAACTCCTGGACAGCATTGGAGTAATTGAATATTTTGGTGGCTATAGATTTAGTGTACTTATATGAAATGCAAGGAGGTTCTGTGAACTTAAAGTAGTTTGGTACAGCGTTGCGTACCTCTGGATCATTCAGGATTCGAGGTAAATTAATGCTGTCCAGTCCTTTATCTAAGTAGTTGAGTTTCAAGAAAAGCCGATCTTGAGAGGTTTCGATTATGTTCACTGGACGATACAACCGAAAATACGCTATATCTTGACATACTTTAATGATTTTTGATGGTATTATATTTCCTGAAGACGCAGATTGTTGTATATCTCTGGCTATTTGATCTAAAGCTCTCAGAGGTAACGCATACAGAACTGTACGTAAGCTATGTATACTATTGTGTGTGTTAGTTAAACCCACTAAGTAATTTAAAGTGATATGATCGTGAATCATCGAACTATTAAACTTTCGCCAACCATGGCTGCGATGTCTCCGTTGATGGGGTTTAAATAGTTGGGTAATGTTGGATATATTTGAACGGCGGTTTGTAGCATTGCCGAACCCACTGACATTATCATTTAAACCAAACGGAAACACTGACCCAAGTTCTAGCATCCAGAATAATTCCCGCTCTCGGATTTTTCTCTCAAATCCAAAAGGGGAATCCTTAGTAGATGGATAGATAGTCAAAATGGCTTTGGTTTGCAAGGACGGCTGACATCTTGTCTTATCACCTAAGCCGCATGCAATTTGAAGGAGTTGTAACATTAGAATAAGAGCTAATACTAACTGCATAAAATAATTATGAAAAGATAGACAGGATGTAATATGGAGAGTAAAGGGTCGATATTTCCTTGTATTTCACGATTTTGTCGCATTGTCAGTATTCTCATATTTGTGTGTCTGGTCTACGTCGTCCCAAGACCGTAAATTGGTCTTATTGAATTCTCCAAATGTAGACAATATAGTCTAAGTCAATGGTGCTCCAGGGAACAAGCTAAAAGTTTCGAAGAAAACTTGGCACTTTGACATAATCTTGTCGAGAATCCAAACACACGGATAGCAATTCTTGGAATGATTAGTAGACGATTATGCTCTCGGGACTGTACTAGTGTCTGGTATGGGTGTGACAGCAGGTTCGGATGTGTCCTACAACCATCTTGACTCATGACACTTTTGATAATTCGTGCCGTTGACATTGGCCAAATATTACAATTTTAGAACATTCTAAATATATCGCCCTGCTGGGATTAAATCTGTTTGACGCACTGTGACCACAGCGGTACAGGTATCACGAAATATACCGTTGTTTTAGGAAGGGTGCTGGAGAGGGGACTAAAGGCATTAAGCATCCCAGATTTTCGGTAACCCGGGTCGTATGCACACCGTAGATTAAAACTGCTGACCGCTTCACTCTGGACAATAATGTTGATGACATTTTTTGAGTGGTCGAACTTTTTACTGGACGAGCAAACATCACGAGGCGAGGCGGTCCTCTTGGAAAATCCCGATAGAGACATTAAGCTATCAGCCGATTGGACGTGAGATTGAAACACTGTTTCAAAGATGTATGTCCAAATTTGATGTTGCATCTTCTGTATATCCCCGTCAGGCATTGTCGCCGAGGTGACAGTCATGCCCTTCGTTAGCTCTCTGATAGACGCTGTCGCTGAAAAGGACCCCCGGACAAGTTGTGCAGGCCCTTCCTAGATGTCCAATCACAGCTGCTGTGTTATATAGCACTTGGGCAGGCTAACACTTACTTCAACTCAGTTTTGTGATTTGCCGATCAGAGATGCAAACGGCGTTGCCATTGGCTGTTGTGAGCTAGGTCACATGACTCTGTGCTCTCATGAATAATGTATGGCATACTACGAATGCCTTTACGTTCAGCCAGATGCGTCTACGAAAAGTCGAGAATGAACCCCAGGCTCGGTCTCACTATCAAACTGAATCCAATTTATCTAGGACAAAGGTTGTTGAGGCCGTATAAGGTCATGGCAGACCGTAAATTGACCCGATGCATGAAGCATCTATTATGGGGCTTTATATGGAGATATAAAAGTTCTTAAATATTACGGAGAAATAGATTTAGGTTAGTTGTACGAGTAGAAACTAGGAAAATTCGTGTCGAACCAATCGTTGATTTTTTACAATCCCTAAAGTAGACGGCTAAATAAAATAGACAGACTTTAATATGCTTGCCTCTCCGTGAAAACTTTATACATGTACGTATAATTACAGATTGTCAGTTGATGTGTCGATTGTCCCGGAAATACTAAGAACTTGGGGGGGGGAAGGGTTTTGTAAGATACGAGTGAATGGTTCTATTTGGGAGGAATTCAGATGGCTATAGTTGCATTTGGCATTGATCTGGATATAATAAAATAAATAGTAAGCATAGCATTATAAGAAAGTTGATGCTACAAATGCATACTTGTATCCTTTGCTAAAAGGGATGTTTGGACGACAATCATATTGCGCCGAACGGATTGGAAATTTGGATTATGTAATGACAAAAGTATATGAATTATGCTGTGCTTCGCAAACTTCCATGTTTATGCCACAGTGGTTTGTATAGATCTCTCAGTAACCGGTTTTGTGGTAGGCTTGTTTTCTGCATGCCATCAGGTGGCAATACCTGCTTCGCTCTGGATTTGTCTGTCTCGTGCAATTGTAAGGCGCTCGTACCCCGTAAGTATTGCACAATGTTATATATTTAAACGTCTTTCCTCGAGGCTACCAATACAATCAGCCATCGATTAAACCAACGCACGTACACTGCAGTAACAAAATACTGCGTTATTCTGCGCTACATAGCTGTCCGTGTACGGAACGTACTGGCACACAATATATCAATGTCCACGGGGAGGAGCCCTTCTTAAGCCGACAGTCGCCGTTTCTGATCATTGTTAATTTCGGGCATGCCTAGGGCTTGATGCTCAGATGATCTGGAAGTCGCGTGAATACAGATTTGTTGCATGCCATAATCCAAGACGAACGCGTAAGCTTACGGTGTTGCCGCAATTTGGCCCGCAGTGTGCACAAATCTAAGAGTCAATCCTTGTATCTATCTATAGTCTCTGACAGAATGTGTACATGTACTGTTCGGCAAGGATTTGGTAAGATTCGCGAAAAACAATTGAAAGAGGATCTACTGCAAGTTGTATTGCCAGTCTTTTGTCCAGCATATTACCTTTTGAATGCGTGGTCTTACGTCAAAGTCTTGACAGACGATGGTGAGATATGTAACAAGCCATTAGACGTGCACGATCGACTGGATGTCACCAGTGAGAATGAACTACTTGTATATCGATATTAATGTGTCTTGGCAATATCATATACCGTACTAATATATCGGAAGATACAGTCTCGCTGAAAAGATGGCATATACACAGATTACGGGTATGGTTTATTGGCTCTGAACTTGAGTAAGAACGCATCAGTTGTTTTCAAACGCGTTTGTTGTTTCTCAAAAGGAATGTTTCTGGACGGATCATAGGGAATACCCAGTGAGATGTCGGAAGTGGAACTAGCCAGGGAAGTGATGGTAAGCGAGCAATAATCTATAGTTATTCTGAGGTTCGTTTGGAGAATTTTAATTGCTACATTACATGTTCTTTAGAACCGCTTATTTGCCTCAGTCACGACGGAACCATTCTCGCTCTCCAGAGGCAAGCACCTACCCAGAGAGAATGTGGTAGGGAACTTATTATACTTGTGACGATAAGGACGAGGTTTAGATTAGATTAGGGATTATGTTCGATTACAAAAATGGAGGAATGTTGGGGTACCACAAGCATAATCTAAAATCTCATCAGCACTTTGTGCTCTCCAACCACTGAATCTAAAATGCGAACATTTTGGTCATGCCTACCCTTTAATCGAACAGTCAGTAATACCTATAAATGGTTTGTGTGTCAGATAGCAGTCTTTTGTTTATTTTTATCCTGTTTTGAAGTGTCTGGACACTTTTGTTAGGAAATTAAGCCTGTTAGGAAAAATTCGACCAATCACCATGTCATATTCACGTAAGCGCATTGAAATCAACGTCCTCTACTTCCTTAAAAGGAAAGATCCTGATAGCCTCATGCTATCTTACAAGCGTCTGGTCCCTCGTTCATAATTCAGCCGTTGTCCATTAAAGAATATCCGCGTCCATAATCCAAAGACCTAATCATATTCCATATAACAATATTAGCACCAAATTCAAAAAGACAATCATAGTATACATAAACATAGGCTAGTTTCCTGCAAGAGAGAAGCGGTCAACAGTTTTCAGTGACGCCGGCAAGACATCATGATGTTCCAAAAATATCAAATCTGTATCGCTGATCAGTATTCTTAATCCATAACATTCGGTGTAAAGTCGTCATCTGGAGAATGATGTATCTCAATCACGTTTTGATTGTGTCTGTTCATATGAGCACCATGAGGATCTTGAAGTACATGAGTTCATACGGCCCCTAGCCCCGGGTTAAGCGGAATTAGACACAAGTTACGAAACGTGACGCCATATTACGCTCGTATTTTGCTATCAGCATGCGATATGTATCGCTAAATTTGAGAAACTTTGAGTGGAGGCGCTTGGTGGTATAGCCCTGGTTTATAAGTTTCTGCTACAGAAAACCTTCAGACAGATGAAAACCTTCACAAAATACACCCGTCAAGCGCTTGTTACGCTGCTTATTTTGGGATTTGGGAACACGTTGTCACCCTGAAGATAAAATCGTCCATCTAGACGAAACTCTTCCAAATAGCTGAGGCAAAATAACATTGATTCAAAACTCAGATAGAAACTTCGTAAGAATGCGTAGAATAGAGGTGTTGTGATCTACAAAACATGTTCTTAGTCCATATTCTTATTATCAATTAATGGAGGAGTTCAAATAGTCAAAGATTTCAAATTGCATTCTAGCCAGAATCATCCCACTTGAACTGGGTATGATTTGTTTTACTTTAACAAATGAGTTCTAGGCTACATTTGCGATTGCTGGTCCTTACTGGTAGTCATTTAATGTGTGCGTTCTTTTGCGGTCACCCGGCAACATGATCATATAATAAAGCATACCGATGGAAGATTCTGGCACTGGATGTAGGAGGTAGTTTATTCTCCATCGGTTGTAAGCTGGATAACGAGCAAGTTTTACTAATTTTTCAGTCGGAACACAATATGGAATATCCTCGTCTAAATGGACCGTATAGTATCTCCATGATTGATGCATTTGTTCAATTCAAAGGTGATGGTACGACAAGGCGGGATTTTGGCCTATACGTGGTGCGGTTGAAATCGAAAAAATTAAATGTCCTAAAAATACTTGTGTTTTAATGTAACGGCAAGAGAAAATATAAGTACACAATATGTAAAATTTTTAGTGCGATTGCGTTATGATTATAGTTATGACATGAAACTGAAATCCACAGCTTGTGCTATTTCGTGAAAAGGGGGTCTAAATCGAGTCCTTCAGACACGCATTTAGACCCCAAGGACTAGAACACCATTTAACCTGGTGTTGTGCGGTAACACTATATTCCCACTGCTGAAAAATCTTAGTCCTTCATACTAAAAAATGAAAAGTTATGAATCATAACGTTTTAAGTTTTCGTAAGTAGATTAAAGTGACAAAATACCTTGTTACAGTTGTTCGTATGTCGTGGTGTAGTGGATACGCACGTTGGATCACAAGCGCCTCGAAAATTTTCTTTTACCGAGTTCGAATCCCAGGAGGGCAACATGTGTGACGTCAACAAATTATTTCAATCATTCTCATTTTTGTAAAAAAAATTGCATTCAGTATATTTGAAATAAGATTTTAGGCTATCATTATGAACCAATTAAAAGTAAAATAAATATTGTTTACCGATGACACGATACCGTGTGGACATTACGGGCTAGTCAAACGTTGAAATCGAACGATCAGTCGCTACCCATCACAACGGCAATGTAATCACCTAAATTGTGTATTTATTCTCCAATATGTGCATGTAAAATCGACTGCAACGTGGTTAAATAATAACGCCGTGGTACGGAACATATGGCTTTTTTCATCGTAATATTTAGTCCGTTGATTGACAGTTGAAGCCGACGACAAGTTGTACATTGCATTGTGATTGACAGATGGCGACAAGAAATGTACATCCCTTTTGGTCCACTGGCTGTGGGCAAAAACCCCGCCTCACAATACCATCTCCTTTGGTGGCCTGGATGTTCTTTAAGGAATGAAACTGGTGGGATGGTTGAATGGCGTCCTCATCCGACTGTCGTCAAATACTTTCTCTCTGGAATTGTAATGTAATATTAATGCTCTTCATTGTTGCCTTGTAACCCGATTTTGGCTGCAACACAGCAAAATATTAAAGCTTTCCTGAATCCTCTCATTCTTGCTCTGTCCGATAATTTTCCTATTCCTTTTTTCATGAATAATTTATGTCTGAGTTTATAAATTCCTGAAACAATAACAAGCCGGAGTGTGGTCGACAAAAGCAGAATTCAGGTTTGATTTATGTAATCGATTATAGTGATATGAATTCTAGCCAGTGCATCCATGCTATTTCTATTTTTCTCCACAAGGTATCTATAATCAGTGTGACATTTAGTTTTATGCGGGATAAAGTTTGAGCTATTAATGACTTCGGGGCTTAGAACTGGTCACGCTAATCTTTAATATCCTATCTTGTTTTCAAATTGTAAGTGATGACAAATGGACTGTTCAAAATATTGGTTTCATATACACAAATGTCTGTGATAAAAGTCACAAGTCGCTAGTCACAATGAGTTTGGTTTGCATGGACGGTTTAGTTCTGCCATTATCTGACCTTATGACCTCAGCTGCATGCAATATGGAGCGGTTGTAACATTAGAATAAGACCTAATACTAACTGTATAAAACAATTGTGATACGATAGCCATGATAGCGTAAAGAGTATTTCGTGTATTTCACGATTTTGTTGTATTACCAGTATTCTCATATTTGTCCGTGTGATCTACGTCGTCCCAATACCCTGAATTGGTCTTATTGTATTCTGCAAATGTAGACTTTATACAATGGTGCTTCAGGGAACAAGCTAAAAGGTTCGGGGAAAACTTGGTCTTGTCGAGAATCCAAACACATCGACAGCGATTCTTGGAATGATCAGAAGACCGTTATCCTGTCCGTGCTCGACCGGTGTCTGGTATGGGTGTGAGACAAGGTCTAGATCTCTCAGATAACCATCCTCACTCATGACACTTCATCAGAATTATTTAGTTATGGGCATGGCCAAGTATTACAAGTACAGAACTACACAGATATATCGCTCTGTGCGGATTAAATCTTGTGACCACTCTGTGATCATAACGATACCCGTTTCACGATATACACCATTATTTCGGGGATGAGGTGGGGTAAAGACATTAAACATACCAGAGTGTCGTTAACCGGGATCTGGAGGCCGTATGGACACCGTGTGATGCAAAACCATCACTGACATTGCTGAAAACTGCTGACCTCTTTACTCTGGCCATGACAGTGTAATGATATAGTATTTCTTACCAGTTTCTGCAACAATGTTTTTGACGTCGTGAAATTTTACACTGAATGTAGCAAACATCACCAGGTGAGATATTCGATCCTCTTGGAAAATTACAAACCAAATAGGGACATTAAGCTATCAGTAAAGTTGACGTGAGATTGAAAATGTTTTAAATTAGAACACATATAAGGGAAGTGGGAAGAGGTGCCGACATACTGACTGCGTCACATGACTTCACAGAATAGTCTTCTGGTTAAGCTATTCTAAAGCACATACCAAGAATCTAACGATTCGTGATATGTGTTGTATCTCAGGTACGCTTTTATTGTACCTGTTCATGTGTCAACTTGGATGATATGACCACACGGCCCCTAGCACCGGCATAAGCGGTATTAGATACAAATCTAGAGAGCTATGATGGAAATGCTCTGACAACTCGTATACTGGTAATTGGTGAGCTGTTTCGCTGTGACAACTCGTACATTGGAGATTGGTGAGCTGTATCATCGTCAGATGTAAATGACGGCATTTAACACAAAAGACTAGTCTGTAATGCCCGATGTCGACCCAGCATCAACTTCCCACAATTGCCAACTTGTATGGGTGTATGTCGAAAAGGTGTATACCCAGACGGGTATTGTCGGTCCTATAGATGTCCAATAACAGCTGCTGTATTATCTAGCCCGTTGACAGGTTAACGCGTGACTACTTCATCTCAGTCATGTAGGTTACTGATCAGAGATATAAAAAGGGCCCTGCCATAGGCTGTTATGAGCAAGGTTATCGCTCCAATTTATTACCTGTATATGGTGGGATTCGGCTGGTGGACTGTTAGTCCACTAACATAAGATGTTTGAGCTGATTTGTCATGACAGCTCCCGAGCTAGCGTATCTAATTCTAGGCCGGTGCTACGGGCCGTGTGGATATTTCATAGTCTTCACATGAACCACTGCAATAAAAGCGCGGTTGAGATACCAAGGCTACGTCCGAGAATCCCCCGTATTCTCGTGTCTGAATGTTAGGTGCCGAGAGATGCTTTCCTGTAGAGACATGTGCTTGCTTTTTAGTCGCCAGACATTGTCAATATTCCCCACCTCTTCCATATCCCACCTCTTCTCACTCATGAATTATGTAGGACATGCGGCGAATGAGGTTATGTTGAACAAGAGACGCTGTGATACATGTTGACTATGCGAGAATATATTTCAGGATGCGTCTCACTATCAACCTTAACCCAGACAATTTGGATCATTTTTTAGATTTATGTAATCGACTATATTGATATGAATTCTAGCCAATGCATCCATTCTATTTCGATTTTCTTCACAAGGTATTAGTTTGGCATTTAGCTTGACGTTATGCTGGATAAAGCTTTAGCTTTATGTGAGATAACGGGCTGTGATCATTCATCCCACATGATTACAACACATATGAGGGAAGTGGGAAGAGGTGCCGACATACTGACTGCGTCACACATGTCTGGCTGACCAATAACGTCACACGACACAAGCTATAGGCATGATGTGCTCCAGCAACGTTCCTCTCACAGTGCCGTTAATATTTTTTACTGAATTACTGATGAAAGTAATGATTTAAATTATATCGGAAAAAGAATCCCATATTTGAGCAAGGGATGAAAATTCCCATTCTCGAGAAGGACAATGCATCCCAACTTCGGTGGCGGTTCAGTTGGGACGTATTTTTCTCCTCTTGAGTGAGAATTTTCATCTCATGGTCCAGTTATATGCGATCCTCTTAATCTCTGACAGGCATGTATACGTTGAGTGGAAACTATCGATATTTTTATGAATGTTTTATCAGCGTTCAGATAGAGACAACGGTTAACCATGTCGGGATGTGGTGATAACAGCAAATGAAGTTAAGTTGATAGGGTAGCATTTTTAAATATCACATATCGTCTGGAACCGAGTGGAGAACTGCATGCTTGTATTGTAAAAGTATTTTGCAGGGCAGAGCTGGACATGGTTTAGCTGGATTATGGCCATAAATCAGAAGCTTTAATCCCGTCTGAACTGTTGGTTAGGCATGAATTGTTCTTTTCTGTTGCGTGTATAACACATTTTAATCTACAAAATTACTACCATTTCTTCGTGATACTAGTATTTATAACACTGTAAAGAACTTTTGAATTTTCTCCGAACAAGACCATGTGTCTGGGTTCAGTTACATAGGTTTTACGACTCCCATGGCCACAAAATTACTGAATGTTAAACTGGACATATCTTTTATCATCTTATCCCTTCTTATTCGCCGTTGAGCCTCGATACATGAAATGTCTATTATGGTATTTTATATGGAGAAAAGTTCTTCAAGCGTGATATAATATAAATACGTTAGTCACTTCAGGTAGTAGATTTTTTTGCAATCCATAAAGTAGACGACTAATTAATATGATTTGCCTAGCTGTCTGTAGAAACTTTATACGTGTACGTATAATTAAAAGAAACCCGGGTTGGGCATCCTCCATATTGCAGGTCTGTTTACTCTGTATCAGACGGATTTCATAGACGAGCCAGGACTAAGAATGGTGGGAGGGGGAGCTATTTCTACGAGTGAATGGTTTTATTTGGAAGGAACTCAGCTAGTAGAGTTGCATTTGGCATTTGCTGGAAAGAAACAAACCAGTAAGCATACCAGTATAAGGAATGTGATGGTCAAAGCAAATGCATACTTGTGTTCTTTGCTAAAGGAATGTTTGGATGACTATCACAGCACCGAACGGATTGGAAATTCGGAGGAGACAAAATTTTATGTATGATGTTTTGTTTCTGCTGTTTCTTCCATGTTGCCGCTACAATAGTTTGTATATTGTTCACCCAGTAACCAGTGTTGTGGTAGGCTTGCTTCGTGCATGCCATCGGGCCTCAATGTCTGCTTCGCTCTTGATTTGTCGATATCGTGCAAAACTATTGGCGATAATACCCTGTAATTATCACACAATATTATATATTTAAACGTCTTTCCTCGAGGCTATCAATACAATCAGCCATCGATTAAACCAATGTACGTACACTGCAGTAACTAAATACTGCCATATTCTGCGCTATCTAGCTGTCCGTGTACGGAACGTACTGGCACAAAATATATCAATTTCCACTGGGAAGCACCATTCCTAAGCCGACAGTTGCCGTTTCTGATAATTGTTAATTTAGCACAGGTCTGGTGCTTGAAGCTCAGATGATATAGAAATGGCGTGCATACTGATTTGTTACATGCTATAATTCGAGAGTAAGGTTTATAAGCATACGGTGTTGTCGCACAAATCTCAGAGTGAATCTTTGAATCTATCCGTGCAGTGTCTTCAAATGTGTACATTCACTGTTCGGCAAGTATTTGGCTGTAAGACTCGCGAAATATAAATGACAGAGGATCTACTGCAAGTTGTATTGTCAGTCTTTTGTCAAGCATATTAACTTTTGAATGGGTAGTCGTACGCCAAAGCCTGGTTGAGAGTCGATGGTGACATATTTAATAATCCATCAGACGTGTACGATCCACTGGAGGTCATCAGTGATAATAACTACATGTATATCGATATGGATGTGTGTTAGCAATATCCTATATTGTACTAATATATCGGAAGATACAGTCTCGTTAAACTCAAGGCATATAGGCCTACGCACATTGCGGGTTTGGTTTATTGCTCTCGGTTAGCTTGAGTATGAACGCGCCAGTTAGTTCTCAAAAGGAATCTTTCTGAGTCTATCATAGGGAATACCCAAGGCGATGTCGGAAGTGAAACTAGCCCGGGAAGTGATGGTAAGAGAGCAATAGTCTTGTTATTGTGGGGTTCATTTGGAAAATCTTAGTTTCCACTGTATGTCCTTTAGAACCACCTCGTTTCCTCGGTCACGGCGAAACCATTCTCGCTCCACCAGCTTAGGCTTACGATGTTAAGGGTTGTCATTCCGTTTGGGATTTGGTAACACTCTGTCACCCTGAAGATAAAATGATCCCTAAAGACGAAAATCTGTCAAATAGCAAGGGCCAAAAGAACATCGTTGAAAACTCGGATACAGCCCTTCGCCAAATGTCGCACGATTTTGAATATAGGCCTTGCGATACACAATGCATGTTCTTAGTCAGTATTCTCACAATCAAGTTAAACTCGCGGGATATTCAAAGAGTTCAAATCACATTCTCATGAATCATGATTTGCTACAGATGGTCCTGTAATGTGTGCGTTCCTTTGCCATCACCCGGGAACATACCGATCCAAGCTAGATGATTCTGGCCCTGGATTGGAGAAGGGTGGGGGGGGAGGGGGGGTTAGTTTATTGTCCTTCGGCTGGCAGCTGGATAACGAGTCAGTTTTACTAGGTCGTCTGGCCTCGATAATATGGAAAATCCTCGCAATTTATGGATGGTAGTATCCCCACGGTGGATGCCTTTGTCCAATTTAGATTTGTGATCTGGTTGTCGATTAAGAGATGAAATTGATGGGATAGTAGAGTGGTGTCCTCTATCGGACTGTCGTACGTTCTCTCTGGAATTGTAATGCAATATTAATGTTATTCATTGTTGTCTTATAATCCGATAATTGCTGTAACACAGCAAACAATTAAAGGTTTACTGAGTCCTGTAATTGTTCCACTTTCCGATAATTGATATACATGTAGATGAATGTAATTGTAACACAGCAAACAATTAAAGGTTTACTGAATCCTGTAACTATTCCACTTTCCGATAATTGATATACATGTTGATGAATGTAATTGTAACACAGCAAACAATTAAAGGTTTACTGAATCCTGTAATTATTCCACTTTCCGATAATTGATATACATGTAGATGAATGTAATTGTAACACAGCAAACAATTAAAGGTTTACTGAATCCTGTAACTATTCCACTTTCCGATAATTGATATACATGTAGATGAATGTAATTGTAACACAGCAAACAATTAAAGGTTTACTGAATCCTGTAATTATTCCACTTTCCGATAATTGATATACATGTAGATGAATGTAATTATAACACAGCAAACAATTAAAGGTTTACTGAATCCTGTAATTATTCCACTTTCCGATAATTGATATACATGTAGATGAATGTAATTGTAACACAGCAAACAATTAAAGGTTTACTGAATCCTGTAATTATTCCACTTTCCGATAATTGATATACATGTAGATGAATGTAATTGTAACACAGCAAACAATTAAAGGTTTACTGAATCCTGTAACTATTCCACTTTCCGATAATTGATATACATGTAGATGAATGTAATTGTAACACAGCAAACAATTAAAGGTTTACTGAATCCTGTAATTATTCCACTTTCCGATAATTGATATACATGTAGATGAATGTAATTATAACACAGCAAACAATTAAAGGTTTACTGAATCCTGTAATTATTCCACTTTCCGATAATTGATATACATGTAGATGAATGTAATTGTAACACAGCAAACAATTAAAGGTTTACTGAATCCTGTAATTATTCCACTTTCCGATAATTGATATACATGTAGATGAATGTAATTGTAACACAGCAAACAATTAAAGCTTTACTGAATCCTGTAATGATTCCACTTTCCGATAATTGATATACATGTAGATGAATGTAATTGTAACACAGCAAACAATTAAGGTTTACTGAATCCTGTAATTATTCCACTTTCCGATAATTGATATACATGTAGATGAATGTAATTCTCCACAGCAGCAATATCTCAAATTTGTTGGACCCGTCAGGTGTGAGATTTTCCCCCATATGATAACGTTATGCCGACCTGACGGTCATACATTGAGAGAATTTTCCCATGCATGTTTTAATGAATGATTTATGTTCGCGTTTATACGAAGAGATAATCACTGTTGATACAATAACAATTTGTTTCGGAGTATTATCGATAAAAGCAGAAGTCAAAACGGTTTGATTAGTGATTGGACCCTACACAATCAGTAATAAAGATCTACAGCGGTTTATTACCGTGCTTACATGTTCGAAACATTACTTTACGGCTACTGTTAATGAGCAACCATAATGGCGCCACCTATGGGCGGACGCGGGTCAAGCACATTCTCAAGGGAGTTCTGTTGGCAAGGGGTGATAGCAAGGTATTCTTACATATATATGTAATAGTTATCGGCTGAGAAGGAGAGGTTCAAACACGATAGGCTGATTAGGGCGGCGAGGTCATTCACTTGATTAAGGCCAAGAGTTGTCTCCTTGTTTGCAACTCGAGTTGGACATATGCAAATCAGTCGACCCATTGGTAAGGTAGCTTGGGTATCTTTCATGTATATCAAAGCCGTGCAAGCTTATTGTCTTAGGGGTACACGAGTCAAAGGACTCCGAACATTGATATTCGTAATACATGCGTGACTACGTGTGGTGGGCTGCTCTTCATAAATCACCAGTTCGGTAACAAATTTACTTGCCGAATTGTAGGCTTGTTAGTAACCCACTGATGTTTCTAATGAACACCTGAGCACATACAAATCCCGTTGCGAACCAGGTGATTCGCGAATTTATTCACTGCACAGAAAGGAATTCTATATGTTGCTACCTTAAGGCGCCACAAGAAGACGGACATAGGTGGGAATCAATCTCCGGAACCTCAGTGGTATACGTCGTGATACTCGAGAAGAATCAATGAAGGCAAATAGTATTGATTTATTTGTAGGAAACGAGTATGTAATGCGCAAGTATTGATGTACACACACGCACGGTCGACTTTCTGGTATGGTAAGATTCTGCTGGTGGACTGTCTCCGAGGCCCGCCCTCTGTACATGTCATTCGACATTATTAGATTCTTGGTATGTGCTTTAGAATAGGTTAACCGGAAGACTATACTGTGAAGTCATGTGGCTCTGTCAGTATGTCGGCATCTCTTCCAACTTCCCTTATATGTGTTGTAATTTGTACCTGTATATGGCGAGATTCTGCTGGTGGACGTTTCGTCCTCGAGGCCCACCCCCTGTACAGACCTTTTGATCTTTGATATATGTTGGCATTTGTGGGAAGTTGATGCTGGATCGACATCGGGCCATACTGACCAGTCTTTTGTGTTAAATGCCGTCATTTTCATCTGACGACGATACAGCTCATCAATCCCCAGTGTACGAGTTATCACAGCGAAACAGCTCACCAATTACCAATATAGGAGTTGTCAGAGCATGTCCATCATAGCTCTTTAGATTTGTATCTAATACCGCTTATGCCGGTGTGGTCATATCATCCAAGTTGCCACATGAACAGGTACAATAAAAGCGTACCTGAGATACAACACATATCACGAATCGTTAGATTCTTAGTATGTGCTTTAGAATAGGTTACAAGCGTCTGGTCCGTCATTCATAATTCAGCCGTCGTCCATTAGAGAATATCCGCGTCCATAATCCAAAGACCTATTTCATATTCCATATAACAGTATTAGCACCAAATTCAAAAAGACAATCATAGTATACATAAACATAGATTTGTTTCCTGCAAGAGAGAAGCGGTCAACAGTTTTCAATGATGCCGGCAAGACATCATGATGTTCCAAAAATATCAAATCCGATCAGTATTCTTAATCCATAATATTCGTTGTAAAGTCCTCATCTAAAGAATGATGTATCTCAGGCACGCTTTGATTGTGACTGTTCATATGAGTACCATGAGGATCTTGAAGTACTTGGGTTCGTACGGCACCTAGCCCCGGGTTAAGCGGAATTGGACACAAGTTACGAAACGTAACGCCATGGATCTTGCACGCTACGCTCGTATTTTGCTATCATCATGCGATATGTATCGCCAAATTTGAGAAACTTTGAGTGGAGACGCTTGTTTTGTGACGTTGATTAAAATCGTCACATTTAATACAGGATCTAGCAAATGCTACTAGGCGTGATATGTATACGTCATATGCAGGTTTCACTGGAATATTACTGTCCAGAAAGGGATAGTTTACGATGTCGAAATTGTAATCATCTCTTTTGTCATACAGTCGACGAGAGAGAAGGCCCGTTTCATTTTTGTAGAGATATAGGTCTAAATATGATGTGCCTGTAGGGTTATCTGTAGTTTCCTTCAAATCCAGTGAAGGTGGATATATATCCTTCACTGCGTCATTTATATAGCGATTATCCACAGCGAGAAGATCGTCTATATATCGTTTGGTGAATGAGAAGGAACGGGCTTTGAATGGATCGGTTTTTGAAAGCGCCTGCATATAGTCATATTCATAAGAGAACAGATATAGGTCAGCCAATAGGGGTGCACAATTAGTACCCATTGGAATACCTATATGCTGTTGATATATTGTGTTGACAAATTTCGCATAGATATTTTTAATGAGAAATTCAAGCAACTCTATAAACAAAGTTTGATATCTCTTGTATGTAGTAGAGCTAAAGAATGCTTTATGGCTTCCGACATTAATATATCTACGATCAGTTTTCTTGAACACAAATATACTATTAATGAACTTAGACGGTCAATAAGGTCCTGATGAGGGATTGTAGTATAGAGAGTCGAGAAATCCCATGTGGATACATGTCTGTACGGTATGTGACCTTTAGCATCAAGTTCTTCCGTAAGACATTTTGAGTTTTTCAATATCCACATACATTCGACGCCAGAGTTTTTAGAAATAGTGACGCAATACCTTTCCCAAAATGCTCCTGAAGGGCCCTCGTTAACAGGATTGAAAGAAGCTTGGTGGTGCAGCTTCTAGAACCAGCTGTGAATCTAGCTTTGTATGGTGGTTTATGTATTTTGGGAGTCCAGTATACTTTTGGTATATCGTTATGCTTGGATGGAAGAAAAATACCTCTTTCGCTGAGAAACATTTTGTGATTGTTAAATAAATCTTCCAGGGTAAATGTAGTTGGAGAGTAAGTAGACGTATTTGATGACGATATGTTTACACTCAATTCTTCAACCAGCACCTGGTAATAGTAATATTTACATATGAATATTATATTACTTGGAGCTTTGTCTGCTGGGACTATGACGAATTTACTACGGAGATTTGCTAGAACTTCTTGCGAATTGGGGCTTCTCAGTACTTGTTTTGCTTGAGGAAGGGTACTTCTGTCAATATGGCGGATTGTTTCAACGACAGTGCTCTTGGTGAGGTCTAGCCAATCAGCGAGTACTGTAGGTTCAACTTTTTCTCGCTTAGGCCAATCAATAACGTACTGTTCCAAAGCAGACAGGACTATCTTAACCGGAAGACTATACTGTGAAGTCATGTGGCTTTGTCAGTATGTCGGCACCTCTTCCCACTTCCCTTATATGTATTGTAATTATATATGAGGTTTATTGTTTTGTTGGGAAATTTAAACCGTACGACGTCCGACATTACAGGTTAGTTATTCTGGGTATTCTTGCTATTACCATGTTTACCCAATGTTGCAGCGTTTACTCTATCAGACGTCCTCGATGCTCATCCATTACCATCAGATAAGTTATTTGTTTGAGCTGATCTGTCATCACAACTCCCGAGTTAGTGTATCTTATACCGCTTGAGCCGGTGTTAGGGGTCGTGTGAATACTTCATCGTCTCCACATGAACAGCTGAATTAAAGCGTGGCTGAGATACTGAGGCTACTTTCGAGAATCCACTTTATTCTCGGGTGTGAATGCGAGGTGCCGAGAGAAGCTTTCCTGTGGGGTCATATGGTCGTCAAATTTTCTCATCTCTTGTATATCGCCCCAATTTGTTATATTTCATATTTTGAATGCCTAAATGGATGTCATCACAAAGGCCTTAACCGTTCACCAATGCTACAAATGCACGAAGAACAGGGACTTTTTTCAACAGCCAACTGGCTAACAGTGGATATGCATACTTTCCGGTACAATTATCTACCCACATCATCATTCATTCTCCGTTGTAATCCAATTTAGGTTGATTGTACCGATAAAAAAAAGGCTAACAGAGAGGACACATGCTATCAAATTTCTCCTCGAGTGGAACAGGCAATGTAATTAAAACTGTAGCATCATACACAGGCAAAAAAATGACTGAATTAATTTTATCCCAGAAGAAAGAAAATCTATACTGGGTAGTCTGTTTTTTTTTTTCGCTCTTATAAATGAGACCCAGAATAGTGCGCGTTCATTCTTCACGATCCTAAGCAGAAAAGATTGTAACTATTGTGTTCGTTCAGATTATTCAGCCGGATTTTCCGACATCCATTACTTCGACAGATATACACCGATCACATCGAAACTTCATGGTGATTGAGACTAATTAGAACTAGTCATATCTCCAAAGGACGCTACATTCGTTAATGCCTGGATCAATGCCCGAACCCCTTTAATATATTACTAAATTCTGTCCATTTTAATTAGTCGTCTACTTTGGAGCTTATCAAAAATCAATAGTTAACTTTTCCTTACATAAATTTTCCTTGTTGCGTGTATAACAAACTGAACTCTACAAAATGACCTCCATTACTCTGTGATATTCCTACGAAGTAGGCTACCATTTGCGAATTGTCCGGTAATGAGTGAGTGAGTCAGTCAGTCAGTCCATCCGAATCATTTCGTCGGCAAAATAAGGAGAACCGTTGACATTAGAACCTTGATTTTTGGCATGAACGTGCATTAGGGCATTGTTACCAGCAAGTTCTGAGCTGACCGAATTCTGATGAAAATTTGATTTATAATTATTTTTTTTATTATTTATTGATGGCTCAGCGAGTGCACTGTCATGCCCATCGGGAACCCTTGGCTGTATGTTTCACTGTGACTTTTGAAGGTTCCCTGATACGGCATATCACGTTGGACACACCGGTTCTCGTAAAATCACCGAAGTTAAGCGACTTTGAGTCCGGTCAAGACTTGGATGGGTGACCTCGTGCTGTACTGCTGGGCTGATAAGTGTCCAGGGTAATAGGAACTGAGGGCGATAATAGTTGCTACGCTAATGACTCACCAGTGGTGACACCTGGGAAAGTTAATAGTACCCACTGTCAATTAGAAACTGCTATATAAATTCTCTCACGGTAGTACATAGGGCCCCCAAGTCATCTCTCGAGTACACACTTAAATCATATCAAACCCTACTTCGTAGGTCCTGTGACGTTAGTCACACTGACATGATGATAATATATCACGCTTGCAATTACTTTGTGATTCTCTCCATATAAAACTCCAGTATCGTTTCATGTGGCTTATCCCATCCCCAGTGAAATTGCCGAATCGCAAACCACACACACCTCCATGACCGTACACGACATTACTGACCTTTGTGCCAGTGAAAATTAATAGATTATGATATCTGCCTATCTAATTGAACCCCGAGGTACGTGAAACAACAGTTTTATATGGAGAGAATTACAAAGTTATTTCAAGCGCTATATGCTATATCAATATCACGTAATGATAGTCATTTTGTAGCGTTCAGTTTGTTATACACGCTGCAAAACAAATTATGCAGAATTTACTACTGATTTTTGACAAGCAACAAACTAGACGCTTTCTGATATGCGGATCTTGATTATTGAATTATGAATATATCACATAACTCCGCCCTCTGTAATCGGCTGCGAAAACATTTCACATTATGGGATATTAATTCTGAAATGACATTTAATAAGTTGTCACATGCATGCATTCATCCTCGGCAACAGGAACGCTATAGCGAAGTTCAACTGCGGGTGTTATTGGCTACGTTCCAGCTGGGACGAATATGACATTCGTCCCAGGTTCCAGACAGTACAGCCCCATTACAGAAGTAATCGATGTAATTATCTGACGGCTATACTATAGCAATTCATTTCATAATTTCATAATCTGTAAAAAAAATGGCGTAATCTGACACTGAAAGTTTATCCCTGTGGGATCTCAACAGATGTGTGCCTCCCCCCGCAACAACCATGACTAGGAACAGAGATACATTGAATCATATATATTATGATCAATGTAATAGTTACAAAAACCAAGGGGAATATCTCTCCTGTATGGTATTAAAATGGAAGTACACAGTAGTAGAATTAAAATAGATAAAATTCACGCATGTACCTTAAAAATATCGTACCTTAGAGTGTAATTACACGACCATTAAACGAATTCTAAGGTTTCTTTCTGGTCTTTCTGACAGAGATGGTGATGGCAAGTATTTTATATCTCTACCGTCATTATATGGCCAATATGCAATATCAATCAATGCCATAGCTGTGTTCGGGCTTATAATAAATTCAGCTTTTTAAACAGCAGACCGGTTAAGAATGAAGGGATCCAGGTCAGTACTTTTTTTAAAAATTTTTGTTGTTTCCCCTCTAAATTTCCCTCTAATGTAGTTAGGGAGTGGGTCTCAATTTTGCGGATCTAGGACATTTCCCCTCCCGGATCGTTCCCCTCCAGACATCTCCCCTCCCGGATATCTTCCCTCCCGGTAGTTTACTCTCCCGGATATTTCCCCTTCCAATCATTCTTAGAGTTAAATCTACAAAGTCAAATAAGATACTTGCCCCAGTGACATCAAAGTGCTATTGTAAACAATAGATTCCACAAAATATGGATGACAATAAGGTACTTGCCAATCAAGGCTTCTACATGGGGATTAAGGATGAGTGAGAGTTCCTGAAAACTTGTTGAGTGGAGTTATTTTGGATATTAATCTGTTATTAATCATGGTATATTGTATAGTTCAGTGTACATTGGGAGCAATGAGTGATTATTGACAGATAAGCTGACTAGTTTTGTTGGATATACAAGTTTTTATGAAAAAAAGAAATAGTGTCTTATAATGACACATGTGAAATATATTTTCTATCATACTTATAAAAATACGTAGAATAAATTTGTTTAATTTTTATGCTATATCAATATAAAATATATAATTGATATCAAATACATATATATGATGTCAAATACATATATATCAAAATCTTAATTTTGATGCTATATCAATATAAAATATATATAAAATATATCATTGATATCAAGTATATATATCAAACTCTTGGCAGCTACATGTATAATGCCCATGTTTGATCAAATAAATTTTGTACAAATATTATATTTGACTTTGTAGATTTATTTCCTAAGAATGTTTGGGAGGGGAAATATCCGGGAGGATAAATTGCCGGAAGGGGAGATACCCGGGAGGGGAGATGTTCGGAGGGGAACGAGCCGGGAGCAGACCCCTCCCTTGAGCCCCCCTTAGAGCGCGCCCCGCCCCCTTCTGAGATGCCCGAAAATGCGCCCTGCCCCATTTAGACTGTGCCCCGTCTCTTCCTTAAAGCCATGCTCTGCTACTATACTTCATGAATACAGGTTGTTTATTTCCGAATTCCATTCCTTCACATCGTTGATCCGCCCCAATTCTAAGAAGGATTAATCTGTCTTATCGAAGGCCCGTAGTTGTGTATGGATTGATTGATTGAAATTGTAATTTAAGGGCCGCTTCCCATTCGGATTTCGCGGCCCATCAACTCAATGTTTTATTTGAATTTCGCGGTACATTTCTTTGTTTTTTGAATATCTTTTCCATCGTTAAATATATAACTAAATAAATGAATAAATAAATAAAATAATAAATAACAATGAGAGATGAGTAGGAGATATAAATAGAAGTAAGTAAGAATTGCTATGTACAAGTTCGTATGTGTATGGAAACATTGACAGTCGGCCATATTTGGTTGAAGCAACATATTCAAGTACTGGCATTGTGATTGGCGGTGTCCTGATAAGGCGGTACTCTTGGCCAGTCAGATACCTCGTTACGTTATCTCCAGATTGAAAGCTGAACGTCGCGGGAAAACCCCCCGCTATTTCACACTGATAATCACCGAAGTTTCAGCAGTTTAGTTTATCACATTCTGAGGTATAATATTCCAGGAAAATCGCCATGGTTAAATAAGATAGAATTGATATTAAATGATTGTGGCTTAACATATATTTGGGCTTCCCAGCAGTTTAGTAGTGTAAAGTGGCTTGTTTCAATCGTAAGACAAAATTTAACTGACCAGTATTTTCAACATTGGCATGAAGAAATAAATAAATTGTCTAAAACAGAGTTTTACAAAATATTTAAACAACAAATTTCTTTAGAAAATTACCTCACTGTATTGCCTCCTGGACTGAGACATAGCATGACTAAATTTCGAACATCCAATCATAGGCTACCGATTGAAACAGGTCGCTGGACTGGTGTCCCTCGTCAGAATAGAGTATGTTTATTATGTGAGAGTGGAGATATTGGAGATGAATCTCATATTTTATTTTACTGTACTCGACTTGAAGAACTCAGAAATAGATATATACCATCATATTATTATAAATATCCCAATGAGTTTAAGACAAAGGATTTGTTCAATAACCCTTCGAAAAATGTATTGATAAATTTAAGTAGGTTTATTCAAAGGGCTATGACTTTGGTCAGCGTTCAAGCCCAAGAGTGATTTTGATGAACCATTTGACTAGATAGTAACGACAAGTACTACAAGCTGAATCTATACATAAATTATCATTTGTATATTGTCTCATGTACTAGAATGTACCTGCCATCCTGTCCACCACTGTATTATTTTATTTTCACCCCTAATACCAGTGAATCTGGTCTGGGAGTAATAAAGTATTCGTATTCGTAGACTTGTAGATTAAATACCAAGAATAATTACCGGTACTAAGCTCTTTTAATGATAAGTTCGAAGTTTCAATCCTTGTTAAATAATTTGGCTGCTGTTTGCCTCATGTTGACCCTGTTTATTCGTTGGTAAACTGTCCCGGTTTCCAACCTTCAGTCGATGAATCGCTGGTGATCGCCGCCACGTGGAGACGTCGACTCAGTCTAATTTTATGGGACCGATATTAACTGCCGCATTATTTCAAAAGTTTCAAATTGATTTGAAAGCCTTATTGAGAGATGGCGATATTACGTAGCCCATTTCATCCGAATAGTATAAAGCCTATTTAGCAGCAGCAACAACAACAACAAATTTTAATGCAAATTCCAGTGAAAATTATGAATAGCTTGCAAGAAATAGATCATAGCTACCTATCACAGGAAGCTGAAAATTCATATGATCTATAGGCCTATGATATTCAGGCTTCACTGGTGTATGATTTGCACAAATAATGAATATTTGAAGATAAAAACATCTAAATCAATTTGTGAACTTTGACAATTTTTGGTATGGCACACTGTTTTTCAGTAGCATTTTGGGACTACCGTCGTTCTATTTGTCATTATTTTCAAAGATTTCGTTTCAGAAGTTATCGCTCAGTAATTATATACATATGGGATAGGCCTCTAGCAAATTGATATGACCAACCTTATAATTCTCTCTCTCTCTGTCTTCATATGATCAATAAATAATTTTCTCAGTTGACATCTTGTGAATTCCAAAAAAGTTATCCCAGTCATAAGAGCTCGTTATATCACATTGATAGGGAACCATATTCTTTTTGTCCATTTTACAGAATACTGAATAATATGTTCATCGCTTGTTTCTGTGAGACAAAGCCCACACTCATAACAGCTATCATCACACTCACGGTACTCAAATAATGTCATTGATCAGAAACAATCTTGTTTATTTGGGGCAATTCAAAAACACTAATGTCCCATACACATCAAAATGAAAAACCACGATGGAGTGCCGAAGAAAAACCAAACCTTAATTTTTAATTATATTTTCACTGTTTGAGTTTGTTTGTGATTCAGGACATCGTTGCTTACCGTGTCACTGTGTAAATATATAATGTATCTGTGTTTTCAACTAATCAGCATATAATCGTCAGATTTACATGACCGACAAGTAAACTAGGGAGTCCTTACTGCAGATCTAATTTGAAGCAGATTTCTGTGTATCCTCCTTTCTATCCATTCTTTCAATGCATGAGGTCGACAGAAACGAATGGTGACATTAGGAGATACCGATACTGCCGCCGCGACTCGTAGTGCCCCCGACATGCCCTTTTATTCCTCGTCCGCACAAAAGTGCCCCTTTTCCACAGACTAGCACCCTGCCCCTTTGTTTTACCTCCGTCGATCAGACGGAGGTCTAGGAGCGCAACGTGAAATCTCCCGCCAAATAATTGTCATATGGGGAACCCACGACTCATAGTATTTCATTTAGGGATCGTCATGGTTCCCGACGAAAACTTGAATCTTTTCTTTGGACACAATTGAAATAACGGGGTTCCCCATTGCAATGCATTGCAGTGGGCCTTGCTTCTGTAGTCGGGTTCCACCTCAATCTCGAAACCAGAGCAAAATGGTACATCTTCAGAAAATTTATGACCTAGGCCTATCCCAAAGTTCACAAGATCATTATTGTTTAGCATCATCAGATAAACAAGAATAGTACGATCAGACAACATGCAGGCGAAAATACTGTATAATTGACGTAATTCGTTGTTTTCCGCGTTTCAATGGTTGATCTTCAATGCAGAATCTAGGTCAACTAAATTTATAATGTCTGCTGCTTCAAACGAGTAGGCCTACAAGTACGTTCAGTTTTATTTTTTTAAGAACAAAACTTGCATAATGTTAGCAACAAAAGTACATATCATCGGGCGTATGAACAGTACTATGTATTGAATGAAGAACAGAAATGCTGCAAATGCCCTGACCTGATCATGTACATGTCACGCTAAGAACCTTGGAATAGGTCATAAATTTCCCGAAGATGTACCGTCTTGCGGCACCAGTCCATTCACACCCATTCATCTCCTCGTGGGTTCGTCCGTTTGTGTGAATCGTGTACCTGTCATTCACTTTGTAAGTTACTACAGTCTGATAAAACTGGTGTTGATAATTGTAATCTTTATTGGTAATGATCATTGACACAAAATATCTCCTCCAAGCAGCACCCAAATTGCGTGTTTTACGGTTTCCAGGGGCAACGTTTTGAAGGGGGATAACTCCGCTCAATACTTCTAGAGCACTTGTACAAAAGTTGTCTCCCTTGGTATTTTTTCTAGCTTTGTTGTCTTATCAGTTCTAATATTTTTTTTAACTTGCTCAAACGATATAAAGATGAACAATTATTCTGAAATTAATTTGAGGGATTCTCCAATCATTCTGTCAATTTGGAACCTGCTTTGATTTTTGAGTTGTAAGTTGTTGCAGTGATCTCAATGTACATCATCATCATAATAAAGGAGTTAATTGTTCATCTTGAGCTTGACTAGTTTTGATCCATATCACCTAACGGTCTCAAAATTCTTCCTGGCAATGTATAATGTAATAGCTGATTTGAAGCGTCCATTGAGTCTGGAAAAGGACTTGATAGGTCTTGAAAAAGGTATGGAAAAGGTCTGGAATTTTGAAATCCCCAAGGTGTGGGAACCCTGTCGTCTTCTTTCAGTTGATGATATCCACCAGCCTGGTTGTTCAAAAACAGTTATTCTAAATTTTGCTGATAAATTATATTTCCGGGGGGGGCGCTTTATCTTGGCATTTGGCAGTTGAATAATGGTTTGATTTTGCAGAAGCACCAAATTGATCTACCTGCGTGAGTCTGTAAACTTATTTAATAAAGCTGATCAATAATATACATATACTTTTCTTTTCATTTATCCTAACAGTTTAGTGACATCCACATTGTGTGCTGTTACAAGCGTCTAGTCCGTCATTCATAATCCAGCCGCCGTCCATTAGAGAATATCCGCGTCCATAATCCAAAGACCTATTCCATTTTCCATATAACAGTATTAGCACCAAATTCAAAAAGACAATCATAGTATACATAAACATAGGCTTGTTTCCTGCAAGAGAGAAGCGGTCAACAGTTTTCAATGATGCTTCATGTTGATGAAGAATAATTTGCTTGTTAAAACCTGATAATATTCTGAAAACTTATTCTGAATTGTAGCTGAAACAAAGGAGTGTCTACATTCCACATGTAGGCCTACATTATTGAGATTTTTTGACTGATAGCACGGATGGAACCTTTCTCAATTTTGTTTTGTTTTGTAGTTTTAAGCCCTGGACATACCACTGGGCATTTATTTGCCATACGATCACATTTCACATGCTTTGTTCAGCCCCGTGATCTGGAACCAAACATACAGTATCACTAGATGAAATAAGGAGAACATGATATACATTTCAGGTTTTACCAATGCCAAATGACTTGAACAGAAGACAATTAGACAAAAAGAAAATCAATAAATATATCAATAAATAATAAATTACATAGAAAATTTTCTTGTCTTTGCAAAGGGGACATCAGACACACTGACAACACAGACCATTCATTCAAATTTCGCCTTCCATTGGGGAGGCAGAAATATTCCTCAAACACAGTATACATATTCTCTCTTGTGATAAACATTACGCATGTAATGATGACCGGCAGAGTGATACATGTGTCAATCGGTCAGACATTTTCAAGGATGCCCAGTTTTAACTTAAAACAAACATGCCGGACTTCATTCCTTATCTCAGAATAATTGGATCTAACTTTTTCAAAACCTGCAGCCCCCAATAGCTCCTGGATCTAGACCACATAAATGAAGGCATCTAGTTTATCGGTGCTATGGCAAAAATATCATGTAGAATGGGATTGTGTGGATAATATCAGATTCATGAAAGTTGAAGTCCTGCAGCATGCTCCACAAATATCATCAAAGGTCATAAAACTTTCTGGTCTGCGCCAGTGTGGATCTATACTTGTTTTTTTTTTGTTTTTTTTTTTTTTTACAAAATTATCTCCCTTGACCAGGTGAGGACTTGAATGTCTGAAATGATTTAGCTTCTAGAAACAAAGACTTCATTTCCCGAGTAGAGGTAAAAATCGAACATATTTTGATTATTTTAGTCAAATTTCAATTCCACTTCTGGTATATGTACATGTATAAAATACATACAGAATGAACTGCATACAGAATAACACAAAGAACAGGTATATGTATCTCATTACATTCTTAACCAAAGATCAATACCTGTGTGATATTACAACAATACCATGGTGTTATATATTGCTATGATTGGCTTAACCTTAGCTGCTGATATTTCTAATTTGAGCGTAATGGGCAATCATACTAATTTATTTTCATAATTTCATTTATTTTCACAATAAGCAACACAATCGAGATTAGCATGTGATACATGTACAAGTCCATGGTAATTGATACATCATGGTGAAGGTGACCTGTAACACCAGTATACAAAATTATTCCGAGCTCATTGAATCAGCACATGATGCTGAGACAGATCAGAACGGAATGTCGGTAAAATCAGATGTGTTTTGTAGAGGATTCTGTCAATGAGGATGCTATACTGTACACATACAAAATATGAAGGGTTGATGTGTAGGGCCTATAGCATAAAATCACAAGCAAGTTGGTAAAACTAGGCACACAGGGTCTCATTTCTGACGCTAACGTGTTGATTTGGGTGGGGGTGTCCTCTCATGGGGAGGTTTGGGTGGGAAGGGGCCTAATGTCTCAAGCAGTATTCCAGGTTTTCCATCAATATACTCTATTCCATACCCCAATATTTCAAGCACGTGAAATCAAAGAAGAATTATTTGCGGGAAATGTGGCTTCCACATCCCTAGCTGGACATGCTAGTGGGGAACCCTCAATCTCACGTTAATTACCACTGGTGAAGTTAACGTCAACAAATGCAAAATTGAGCTTGGCATCCGGCCCTATGCTATTTAGTGATGTACTATTCCCCTACTGATCCTGTTGCCTCGACGGAGGTCTTTGCGCTCATTCAGCGCTTGTTTTACAAGGTAGGGGTCTGGGGAGGCGAACGATCCGGGAGGGGAAATGTCCGTACACCCAATTTTGCAGATTCTTCAAGTTAGTTTAAACAGTATTTTATTTCCATATTGTAAACATGATGGAAAAGGGGATTGGGGAACAGGCAAGGCCTATAAACCCCTCTCCCCACATACAGAAGATTTATTTATAAATGACACAGTGGTTAGGTCAAGTGTGTAGTAATTGTAGTAATAAGTACTGATTTGGTGATAGTCGGTAGTGAATGCTACAGTATATACAAAAGAATAGACAGGCAGAGCGTGCATATGTACAAGAAAAAAGAAAAATTACATACGCCATGCTATACAAGTGTGATAAGCCCTGAGAAAATAATAAATTAGTAAAACATATATTTAGAAGCGACTAGTTTGTCTGATGTAGTCATGGTCAAAAATGGTATGCAGTTTCATACGCATTACCACAGGAGCAGGCTGAAGATTCAGATATGTGTTGGTTGTACATATCAGCCTTAAGTAGACTGCCTCCTAGTCTCATGCGAGAGTATAATTTGAATTTTTCGTTCTCCAAGGTAGAAATGCTTGCCCACATTATGTCCATTGTTACAGTTCCGAGAGAACATTTGTAAGTTGGGGGACGAACGAATATGCAAAGCAATGTCGTTCCATAGGCGGAAGTAGTATATAAAGGCTAAATTCCCTCTTTTTTTATGCAAATGAGATGACGTCATCGATGACGTCACAGAGCTCTCGTCCAATCAGAAGCGAGTATTTTTTTCAAATCCGTAAATCGAGTCCCATTGACCTTTGACCTCAGAAATTTGCATATCACGTGACCCAGGTCAAAGGTCCCGGTGTATTCTTCCGCGGTGATGCGGTCTGGCGGTGATGCGGTCGCGGAAGAAAGCTTCCGCGGAGATAAAGTAGTCCCCAGACTGGAAATACGCTGCATGGTCCGATTGGGTCGAGTGAGGTATCAAAGTGAAGCATTCGTCAAGGGGCATCTGATGGGCTGGGTGTGGGGTTGAAATATCGGCATTCTGCGCATGCGCGGTGGCCCAAGAGTATGGAAATAGACGTTTTGGAGCTAGGGGAGCCACTAATGATCCAATGGGGTCGAGTGAGGTATCAAAGTGAAGCATTCGTGAAGGGGCATTTGATGGGCTGGGTGTGGGGTTGAAATATCGGCATTCTGTGCATGCGCGGTGGCCCAAGGGTATGGAAATAGACGTTTTGGAGCTAGGGGAGCCCCTAATGGTCCAATGGAGTTGTATGAGGTATCCATGTGAAGCATTCGTGAAGGGGCATCTGATGGGCTGGGTGTGGGGTTGAAATATCGGCATTCTGCGCATGCGCGGTGGCCAAAGGGTATGAAAATAGACGTTTTGGGATCTAGGGTAGTCCCTAATGGGCCGATGGAGTTGTATGAGGTATCAGAGTGAAGCCTATGTGAAGGGGCATCCAGTCATGGGTGGGTGCATGTAAAAGTTTTCCTGCAAAAAGAACGGACTTTATCGAAAAATCCTGGAAAATGCCTATATGGGGTATGGGGGTATATAGGTCGCCGGGCTTAACGGGGCTTGCCTATCAATAGAGTTATCTCCCCATAGTTCCAGGGTGGGTGTATGTACAATTTTTCCTGAAAAAATACGGAACACGGACTTTATTCTAAATTACGGGGAAATGCCTATATGGGGTATGGGGGGTATAGGACCATCCTGGGAAACCTACTTCTCGACATTTGCGGTATGGTTGTTTGGCTTTATTTTCTTAGTCTCGTCAAGACAAACATGATAGGAAGTGTCGCGGAGCGAATCGTTGAAATTTTTGGAAAAAGTTCAGGGAGACCCATATAGTCCCATACTGGGGGTATAGGACCAATGTTTGTCCCCCCGGGAAACCTACTTCTATACATTTGCGGTATGGTTGTTTGGATTTGTTTTTCACGTCTGGTCAAGACAAACATGATAGGAAGGGTCCCGGAGCGAAACGGTGAAATTTTTGGAAAAAGCGCGGGAGTGATCTGATGCCGCAGCGCGCGCGCGCGGGTTCTCCGGCAGTGCGCGGATGAATGTCGGGTCAAAAGGTCAAAGGTCACATCCAGGTCAAACGGTCCAAGATCTCCATAGTAATAAACTTCATCTATACGTGTTGGACGAGTCTCCACTCACCGTCTTCCTTTACACGCACCTCAATGAAATGCCCGCTCCAAACCTAGACCAAAACACGTACTTGGTCTGTGGGCTGATTTCATTGGCTCTCTATTTTACTATAGTGCTCTTGCATTCTAACATTGATGGGTTACATTTTGGCCCCATCCTACACCACTGATTTCAGTTTGACTGAATCTCCACATTGGGCATTTATGCATTATGAATAAAACACACAAGACAAGGTTTTTTGGTGAGATCTCATTTTTTTTATTCAGTGAACAACAACAACGTGAGAACAACCACGTGAAAACTGAAGCCCAGAACAAGGGGCTTGTACATTGAAAGAACTGAAGCCCACAACAGCGGGCTTGTACATTGAAAAAACTGAAGCCCAGAACAGGGGGGCTTATAAACTTAAGCCCAGAACAGCGGGCGTGTGTACATTGAAAGAATTCAAGCCCAGAACGGGGCTTGTACATTGAAATGATGGGCGGCCCAGTCATATACGAGTACATCGCGGTCCTCGGCCTTGGGGTACTCGTCAAACATCTGTACGATGGTAGATAAGGGTTTTCCCCGGCATCGATGGTACAGGTAAAACAAGCAATATTGTCCGCACACGCTACTGGTCAGGCTTTGCAACGTTTGACTGTTCCAACACCACGTCTCTGTGCCTTGATCCATGAAGACTGTTAAATCGGGATGGAGGGGTGGTCTCTAAGGTGGGGGTCAAATCGAAACAGAACAACGTGTATCCGTTCCCGTAGTCCTCCCGACTGATGAAATTCCCTTCGTCCTGGTTGATTTGACCGGTGGCTGTAAACAGGCTCTGAAGGCTCGAATGAAATTCGCGCGCCCAAAGTTCGGTGTTAAGGCCGTGGCTGGCACCTGTTGTCCATCCACATGCAGGGCCACAAAATTGATGCCGAAATGTTTAAAGTCAAACGGGTTCTCTGGGTAGGCTCCACTAAAACTGGTATTTTCCACACAGGCCAGGATCAATCGCTTGGGTAGTTCCCCCAGGAACAGGTTTTCTTTGTTCCCAATTGAACGGCTGGATTCGGTTTCACTTTTCGGACATACAGGACTGCGTCTTCGATGACAATCTTATAGTCAGCTGCATGCGCCTCTACGTTAGTGGCCACCAAGGGGAAGGTCGGAGGCGCCCGTATCAGTCGGATTTTGATGGGGATCTTGTTCAAGAGATATCGGTCTTGCATGAACATGTCTGCGTGCAGTCGACCTATGAGATCCACTGAGACGCCGTTCGCGGTCAAAGCCTTCCGTTTGCTATATCCCGTATTGTCGTTCTCTGCGCCCATGTGCTCGGCTTTGTCCTGGTAGAATAAAGCGGCTGTCAGTTGAGGTTTTTTAGCCTCTCGCCCATGCGACAACAGCGTCTCGATGTAGGCTCGATAGGGGTACGTGTTGGTCGAGTCACTGATGAGTTTGTCGCTGACAAATATATCCACCTGTTGAAACATCGAGTGCAGCCAGAGATTCGTCGGGCCCACCGTTGCTTGGTCGACGATTCTGGTGCCATCTCCATTGACGATCTTGGCTTTCACATACAAGTATGTATGGGCTAAATCCACATAGGCCGTACGGGATGCTCCACCCATAATCCTTGTTCGGCACTGGTCTGTGTGGGCGGGACGGTCCACAAATCAAATTCACTGTTGGTGGAGGGGCAGGACTCGGCGTGGATCAAGGACATGTTTTAAGAAAAGATATCCCGGGTCTTCGATGTGCGTCGTCGCTGGGTCGATCGTCGACTGGTGCGTGGTCTCGGTGGGGCAGGTCTTTTATTCCCTACGGTGCGTTGTGCTTTGGCCACCAAGACGCCTCCCGCTTCTTTGGCCCGCCGTTTCAAGGCTTCTTTGGGTGCCGTACCCCCAAGACATCACCGGCCACTTGCAGTCCACTGCGTAGCGCTTGTTTGCCGAGTGCTTTCACCCCACGCGTCACCAAGGGCAGGAACGTCTTGACGATGCTCCCGAGTATGTTCCCCAGTCCATGTCCACGTTGCATGCGTGCACCACTAAAAACCGGAAAGCCACCCCCGGCCTGTTGGGCATAATAGTCCATATAGCTGCGTGCATCGCACTCGTAAGGCACCTTCATTATACAAAGTGGGGAGCACGTGCTTGTCGAAAATGAAGTGTCACCACCACTTTCCCGCGTTCGAATGCCACCGGTCGTCCCGTGTCATCTCTTATATCCACCGTGATCGTGTTGATGTGGGTTTGTCGTACGGGCAGGTAGAGCATGTGGGTGAAACTGTGGGTGATCTCCATACAACTTTTTAATGGGCACCACCCGTAACAGAGGTGTGTTGATATCGGCCACGATGTGGTTGTCCACCACGTCCGAGTAGACGTAGAGTCCGTACATACCCGACTTCATATCCATCGGGATCTCGCCTTGGTGGGCGGTGGGACCAGCGAACGTCCGTAGATCGAAACCCAGCATTTGCTGTAGGATAGGACTCATTACGACACTCGCGTTGGCGGTGACGATAAGCTCTGCCTTGTCGTTGTGTGCGTTGTAGCGGCCCAGGCGTGGGAAGAAGGGTCCACGGTATACGTAGATGGCATTGTCTATGTGGATGAGGTGTCCGTCGAGCTCGCCGCTCAACACCCGTTTAAATTTGGTCCAGCCGTCACGGTGTAGCGTAACCGTATTCGATACGGTCTCAGTGGGCGACCAGCAAACATCTCCACGGTCTTCCACGAGGGTGACTTTATCTTCATAGACGTGTAACCCCACCCGGGGTGTAAGGGGAAGGATGGCTCGTAGAACTGGTGACATGCTTGATCCAATGTCGAACGGTGGATGACACACACTGTGTCTGACCCTGGTATTTATAGTCAGGTCCCACTGTCAATGCCACAGCGCCAGGGTCAATAGGGCACAGACTATTGTGAGGCCAACCAGCCGTCGCTGGTTCCGGCGTGAGCGCTCGTGGTCCATAGGCCGAGCATCAAGGATGGCTGTCATAGTCCAGTAGTGGTGAGTGATGGCACACCTCTCCATCGAGTGCACTGTGTCGAGGACCGCTTCTGTGAACTCGTTCAGGATCTGGCGTCGCCCCTCGTTGTCGTCGCCATCTGCAAACATGGACCGGACCACTGCTCGGTAACCCGTGAGTGAATTAACCACGGTGGCATGCTGTATAATGCGAGTCGCATAGGGCTGGATCTCCGTCATGGCTCTGCAACGTAGAAATGAAGGTGTAGGATCCAGAGAGACGTGTTTTATAGACCAGGTCACACACGCGCGCCTAGACGTCGGGTGTAGTCCGTGATACGTACTATTCTGATGGGTTATGTGGGTCCTATAGAGATAGTACCTTATCGACAATGGGGACTACCTGTTCCAAAGCCGTCCATAGATCAGGGTCCAGGGTAAAACCACCTCGCTTCAGACAGAGGAGTCGAGCAAAATAGGGACCGCAGAAAATGTAGACGTCGTCACACAGGTGAATGCTATCACCGTGCAGGTCACCCAACAACACCCGTTTCAAGGTAGTCCATCCTTCCGGTGACAAAGAGACGTGCGCTTTGGGTTCAGTCGTACACCAACACCTAAGTCCGCTATCGATGAGGTCCACTCGTTTGGGATACAACAATAGGGTGCAGCCATGTGTAAGCCTCCGGGTAGCCACAGTCCTTTCTTTCACCTCGGGGTGTAGTAATTCATCCACCTCGGGGAGTACATCTTTCAGTGCCATCCATAAGGGTGGACAGAGTGTGATATAGGGACCTCCACTCTGTTCCAACCGGGGAAAAATGGAATCCTCTCCAGCAGTGCGTATGTCCACACCGACTTCCACGTGCATGAAATCCCTTTCGGGCTCTTTTCCCTGTAACAATCGTGTCAATAGAGTCCAGCCTGATAGCGATAACAAAATCTTCACCTTCTGCGGTGCGTCTTGGACCAGCTCCAGGTGATCGTCATTGACGATGAGGGTGACGTCGGACGTCAGTTGGAATAACGCAAGCTCTGTTCCGCTCGCTGCCATGGTGGAGAATGAAAAGCGAACGGTGAGAGAGGTGGCTTTATAGTGTACCTGTTGGGTAGGGTTTTATACACCGTGCGTGGCACTTGTTATACCATCTTGGATATATCCCATAATGCACCGGGTCAAAATACTCGCTTCTGATTGGCTGAGAACACGCCTGCGCACACCTCCTCATGACCTCCACCATAAACCGGAAGTGACGTCATTACATCCGGGTGAAAGGGCCCAATATCCGCCATTTTTCCACAATGGCGGCCAATGGCCTCCACCTTCGGGTCTTTCCGGTCACAACGCCCGAGCCGCTAGTCCAGTCCGATGCTCCTTCACGAATGCTTCACATTGATACCTCATATGACTCCATCGGCCCATTAGGGACTGCCCTAGATCCCAAAACGTCTATTTCCATACCCTTTGGCCATCGCGCATGCGCAGAATGCCGGTATTTCAACCCCACACCCAGCCCATCAGATGCCCCTTCACGAATGCTTCACATGGATACCTCACTCGACCCCATTGGACCATTAGGGGCTGCCCTCGATCCCAAAACGTCTATTTTCATACCCTTTGGTCACCGCGCATGCGTAGAATGGTGACAACGCCCGAGCCACTAGTCCAGTCAGATGCCCCTTCACCTAGGCTTCACATGGATACCTCATACAACTCCATCGGCCCATTAGTGGCTCCCCTAGATCCCAAAACGTCTATTTCCATACCCTTGGGCCACCGCGCATGCGCAGAATGCCGATATTTCAACCCCACACCCAGCCCATCAAATGCCCCTTCACGAATGCTTCACCTCACTCATTGAATCCATACCCTTGGGCCACCGCGCATGCGCAGTATGCCGATATTTCAACCCCACACCCAGCCCATCAAATGCCCCTTCACGAATGCTTCACTTTGATACCTCACTCGACCCCATTGGATCATTAGTGGCTCCCCTAGCTCCAAAACGTCTATTTCCATACCCTTGGGCCACCGCGCATGCGCAGAATGCCGATATTTCAACCCCACACCCAGCCCATCAAATGCCCCTTCACGAATGCTTCACTTTGATACCTCACTCGACCCCATTGGACCATTAGGGGCTCCCCTAGCTCCAAAACGTTTATTTTCATACCCTTTGGCCACCGCGCATGCGCAGAATGCCGATATTTCAACCCCACACCCAGCCCATCAGATGCCCCTTGACGAATGCTTCACTTTGATACCTCACTCGACCCAATCGGATCATGCAGCGTATTTCCAGTCTGGGGACTACTTTTTCTCCGCGGAAGCTTTCTTCCGCGACCGCATCACCGCCAGACCGCATCACCGCGGAAGAATACACCGGGACCTTTGACCTGGGTCACGTGATTTGAAAAAAATACTCGCTTCTGATTGGACGAGAGCTCTGTGACGTCATCGATGACGTCATCTCATTTGCATAAAAAAGAGGGAATTTAGCCTTTATATACTACTGGCGGATTTCGGATGGGACTGGTAGTATTGGTTACCTCTGCATCTTAATGTGCGGACATTTAGGTTGTTTCTGAGAGGATATTGGTTCTTTTCGCGTACATATTCAGGCAATAATTGGTAGAGCATTGGTGGAGTTTGCTGATTCAAGTTCTATACAGTCTGGGTACATCATTGTTGCGACCTGTTTTATGTCCTGCTTCAATATCTAAATTTTGTACAGAGACTGAAGTTTGCATAATGCCTGCCGGTACTTTGGATTTTTAAATAGTTTCTTTGGTTGTTGCTATATGTTCTGGTGTACATTTTCTGAGTTTACTGAGCCTTGTAGTTTATACCCATTATGTTTTTCAAAGATATGAGTGAATTTATTCTGGGTAGATGGGATTTTATGTTTATCGTATGGTGATGGGCAACTATGTTGATAAAATAATTTAATCGTATAGGTAAACCAAGTGGTCTTGCCGGATTCGTGTGCATTTCTCATTCTGTGTATTTGGTAGCACGTAACATTCGGTCCACGTCCACTTACGGCCCTGCCCTTTGTATAGGTGGCATAATGGAACCTTTTCATCTAGGTACCAGTATATGTGTTCTTTTGTTAACAAAAGTGGGTCGGTTTAAAATACATGAGCTAGGGGGTTCCTGTAACACCATATGCTCGCCGTGTTTTTCCCCCTGCATGCTCGAGTGCTAATACTACACACCTCGGCCTGGGAGATGTTAATGGGAATAGTCTCATATATAATTACGTATAAGCAATATTTATCATGTTTATCTGCTGTCGATTTCAGTAGACCTATTTATTTAACTATGTCAGTGGCTATGATTGCTTCTAAGGTAAGACATATCACAATAATTATTTACCTGGATGTCTTAGTTTTCAGCCTTTTCTTTTACACGGACATTCGAGAAGTACACGCCTCGTCAGAGCCAGCTGTTCTCCCCCCCTCCCTCCTCCCCCCAACCTCTGCACTGGGGGCAAGCTCTCATTAAATTAACATGGAGAATTGCCGAAAACTCTCCGTAAATATAAAACTAAATATTCCTGACCACTGTTTCCTACGTATTTGGTGACGATGTTCATTTCACAAAACATACGGAAGTTTCAGAATCTTTCAGTGAACAGAAACAAATATATTCACCAAAACGAAGTTTCGGCAATGCTAAAGCATATAAATGTTCCCCCAGTCAGTCAGCGGAGGGAGGGAAGGTTGAACAGCCAGCCATTCTTTTGTTCTCGCCCAGGGTGGACTGTATCAATGCATCTGGTTGGAGTATCTTAACATCGCAACGGTCCTTGACATCGCAATGCGACGTTAAGGGTCGACATGACGGCATTTAAACTAGTTATTGTATGGCATTATATTGTTATGTGTTTATATTCGACAAGGCCGCACCAGTTCTGCCCCAAAGCCAACATTTGGCGGTAGACCATGTGTTAACAGATGTTGAGGGTCGACCATCTCGATATTTTGGAACTTTGTACTTTACGATGTTAAGAGTCGATATGACCATGTGGCGTTAAGTTTCCACTGTGTAGAAATATTACGAAGGCCACCAGATCAAGTTGAGACATGTTTTTGCCAATTTCCAGGTTTCTCGGTCACCTAATTAGGTCAGAAAATTGGTCAGAAAGTAGATCGCGTTGACGTTGACCCAATTAGGTCAGGTCACACATTGACCTAATTAAGCGCATTTCCATTGTCTAAGGAGGCATTAGGACATGCTTTTGCCAATTTCGAGGTTCATAGGTCACCTTATTTCGAGGTTTCTAGGTCACCTAATTAGGTAAGAAATTGGATCAGAGAGTAGGTCAACTTGTCCTTGGCCCAATTAGGTCAGGTGACACTGACATTGTCCTAATTAAGCGCATTTTCATCGTCTTAGAAGGCCTTGTCAACTCAGAATTTGCTAGCAAGCCCCTAATGCACGTTCATGCCAAAAATCAAAGTTCTAATATCAACGGTTCTCCTTATTTTCCCGGAGAAAGGATTCGGATGGACTGATTCACTCACTACCGGACAATCTGCAAACGAGAGCCCACTTCGTAGGAAACTATTCGTAAAAATAATCAAGGTTCTAATGTCAACGGTTCTACTTATTTTCCCGGAGAAAGGATTCGGATGGACTGACTCACTCACTACCGGACAATTTGCAAACGAGAGCCTACTTCGTAGAAAAATATGGCCGCCATCGAACCTTCAAAATCGTTTGGATTTTCAAGTACCGGATTTTGATGGCGAACAGTAGTAGTATACTAAGTGGAAATCTGGTCGGATTGTTGCGGTGGAGGGGAAAATGTGGGTTTAATGTGGGTGGATGACGTCACGCCCGGTGACATCGCATCCGTGACAAATGTCACAGCTCATGTGAAGGTCAAAGGTTATTTCCGGATCACGTGACTTCCGGTATCTATCTGCGCATGCGCAGGCGGGAATAGTAGAAAAGACCTTCGAATGAAGATTTTGGGATCGAGGTGGGCCCATAATGGGTCTACGGTATCGAAAAGGGGGTCATATTGAAGCGCTCCTCGAGGCCGATCAAATAAGGAGTGCGTGCGTGTAAATATATAGGTGAAGCCATCTGTAGGCCAACTTGATTATTTTCTATATCGGTATGTGAATATCATGACACAGGATGGCGCCACCTGGGTCAATTTGAAATTAAGTTTCCGAACAACAAAGTTAGAACGACTGAAGGGATTCTTTCCAAATGTGGTTTGTGGATGCCTTGTCAGAAGATGTCGCTTGAGATTGCTTTCCGTTCTCGCACACACATAGGTGGCGCCACGTATAAGCCAACTTGAAATTCCGTTTCTGCACAAAAAAAAATAGAAAGACATAACGGATTTCTTCAAACTTTAGTATGTGGATATCTTGCCACAATGTGGCACTTGTGTGTCAAGTACATATTCCCGTATGTGGGGCCATTGCAATTATATGAACGACTTAACAATTCCCCGCTCAGATTCTCGGCTGAATACACCACGAAGTAGACCAGGAGATCTATGGGCATAGATTATGCTATATGCCATCCTTCTCACTGGGTATACTACCGTGCACCACCCCAGCAAAGAGTAACGTTAGATTCGGGTGATAGATCTGGAACGTCAGAGGATTGTTTTTGTCGCAGTTTGCAAATGACTCCTCTGTGGCGTCACATGGTTCTCTGGATGGCACAAATTGCCACAACCAGAAGCATACCACCCTGATTTAAACCATACTTCGAAGATTGAATTCAAGCAACGCTGACTCTCAGCAGTACAGTTCTCGCTGGTAATTGGTAAATGACCCCTAGATGACGCTTCATAATCAGCTTATGAAAACATTATACAGAGGAAGAACAGCAAAGAATTCCGAAGTGAGTAATGTACTAAAGTCAAAGTATGGATATAAATTATTGAAGAAGTGCCCGTCGGTGTACCCCTGAGTTTGTGGTTACGTTTTCTCTCTAACTCATCGTTTCTAACGATTGCTTTTCAGCTTTCATGAAACATACAGCTTTGTGAAACTGGTATACTAATTATCAATGCCAACACGAATTCTGAGGAAATACTGAAAATACCCCAAAAGTCACATCGCATAGTGAATGAAATTATCTCTGATAGTAATAAATTACAGCCTAATATTATGAATTCAACTTAGAATGAAACGTCACCCCTTACATCTGAGTTACATTTAGATTTACGTGATGACCGAGAACGTCAGATCAGACTGCTGTGTTAACTACATATTGTGAGTTTTTTGTCGCCGATTGGGAATAGCTCCTCTCACGTGTCACACGATGAAGTGAATGACACATTTACCACAACCAGCACCTTGTCCTGGTTTGAGTTAGAATTTAGAATTTCGATGCACATTTAAGCAGTTTTGTTCAGCGGCACAACGCTTGATACTCAACAGTAAAGTTATGGGTGGTAATTTGTCAGTTGCCCCTATTGATGTCACATGGATGGATGGATGGATGGATGTACTTGGGCACTCCATCGCACCGCGATGGGCACAGGTCGTGCGAACACGCCGTGCAACCCATGATCACCCGGATACTACATTATATAGAGTACGAGCATGCCGATGAGAGGGATACACTAAGGTTATAGTGTTGATACTTATTATAGATGTCCGGTCCATCTGAGTATCCCTATCCTTATTTCTGATGGTTAGATCGATATTAGAAATTGTCCCATATATAACTATATATCACATTCATAGACTTCGAAACAATGATTAAAATATCACTGATATTTTTCATCCAATCTGGGTGTTTGAGATAAAAGTTCGACATAAACTGAATAAGTTATCTCCAGGTTGAGCAACAGTACCCGTCAATGGTGTATTAACCTTGATTTTCCTACTTGAAAAATTTGTCAATATTCCTCGGAACAGTTCCAGCGTAAGCGGTTCAAAACTTGCTCAATACAATTGCCGGGCCCCAAAACGATTATTATTATTGGCTTGTGAAAGGAAGACGGTTACCAACTATCTGTAACCTATGGTGTTCTATTTGTGCCAAGTTTCCGTCGCCTTTTAAAAACGCGACGTCGCCTTTTGAAACGCGACGTCGTGTTTCGAAACGCGACGTCGCGTTTTTAAAACACGACGTCGCCTTTTGGAAAACACGACGTCGCGTTTCTTTCCTATGTTTTTGCATTGTAAAACTCGACACAACGGAACTCGACGTCGCGTTTTCAAAAGGCGACGTCGTGTTTCACCCACGTCTTGTTTGGCAATGTTAAAAGATAGGAAAGAAACGCGACGTCGTGTTTTTTAAAAGGCGACGTCGCGTTTTCAAAAGGCGACGTCGCGTTTCAAAACGCGTCGCCTTTTGAAACGCGACGTCGCCTTTCGAAACGCGACGTCGCCTTTTGAAACACGTCGCCTTTTGAAAACGCGACGTCGCCTTTTAAAAAACACGACGTCGCTTTTTAAAACGCGACGTCGCTTTTCTTTCCTATCTTTTAACATTGCCAAACAAGACGTGGGTGAAACACGACGTCGCCTTTTGAAAACGCGACGTCGAGTTCCGTTGTGTCGAGTTTTACAATGCAAAAACATAGGAAAGAAACGCGACGTCGCGTTTTAAAAGGCGACGTCGTGTTTTCCAAATGGCGACGTCGTGTTTTAAAACGCGACGTCGCGTTTCAAAAGGCGACGTCGCGTTTCAAAAGGCGACGCCGCGTTTTGAAAAGGCGACGGAAACTTGGCACAAATAGAACACCATAGTAACCGAATAACCCCAAATGTGCTCGGCTGTTCGGTGTATATATTCTCATGCCATTAGGCCTTTGTAGTGAGATGATTGGAACGTCGCGTCCTTTTATTAGAGAAGCACAATAAAACGTTATTTCCCCTTATCACTTAACTCCATCTCCCTTGTGCCATCATGTAACAAAAACACATCGGACCCTGATGTTAGGGATACCATTTAGCATTTTATGAATATATCGATTGTAAAACAAACATATCACAGCCGTGCACTCGTATGTGCAGACCAAACAAATCGATATACTGGCATAATCAGCGGTACTATTTTTAGCATAGATACGATCGAATTTTTGTTTCGGTTCATTAATCAATGTCCGTATATTATAGACAGCCTACTCTCGATACACTGGCCTTAATTTGCCTTCTAAACATTATTAAGAGAACAAGGAAGTGTCTGTTTGTGCAGAGGCCCGTGACTTCAGCTGATCAGTTAATGGTTCGTATTATTTCACTTTGCCCTAACATTCAACCCATGAGAATATTTTGCGCTGGTGATAAATGACATAATTTTATTAATATGTACTACCTTTTCCCAGTATTCAAAGAAAGTGTCATTACTGTTAGAATAATGTATAATTGGCAAATATTACATGAAAATTTGCCTGCTGTCACCAGTTCAAAATATTCCCCTGGATTAAAAGATAGGGCAAAGTGAAATTATACGAACCAGTAGCTGATCAGCTGGACACAGACAAGCTCTTCTTTGTTCTCTCAATAATGTGGAAAAGGCAGATTACATTCATTATAATTGGAATGTGGTGTTTACAGCGACAGTGGTACGAAAAATGATATTCTACTTTTTAAAGCAAAAATTGGACGAGGGATGCTTACTGAATGTTGGATACGGCGCATCTGGCGGACAATGGCTCAAAGACCCATATATATTCTCTAGTTCGGGTATATGTTCCAATGACTTGCGTCCAATTTAAACGGCCAAATAATCATGTACAACCGAAGATCGGTGCATGTATTTGTTAAGTTTATTAAATTAGGTTTGAAATCTGCTAAACCGGATGTTGTCTCCCATGATGATTCAACTCGGAAGAATTTAAAATAGGAAAACGTCCGTTATTATGAAAGACGATATCGCCTAATCGCGTTCTCGAGGTATTTTTTGTGAGATCGCGAGTACCGGAATCTCAGTAAACTCGTATGTAATATCACGAAAAATTATATCTGAAATCAGCGCTATATAAATTCCGTTCGAATTTCAAACTACATTTGTTAGCCAATCGGGTGGCTAGTTTTGTGAAACAATTTCAAAATCACGCCCACAGTAATTGCACACGGTAACACGTGGACCAATGTAGGAAACTTTTTCCAAATATGGCATCATTTCCAGACAGTGTGTGTAGTATACGTAAACATCATAGGGTTTACTCCCGTCGAAAAGTCTGGCTTTGTTAGACGGTACAAAATATCAAAAGATCGTGGCGTGTGAAGGTTTTAATATCCGTGAACTAAACGTCAATCATTGTCAAAGTGAAAAGTCAGAAATTGTGATTGGCTTATTATTGGATCTCGTAGAATATCGGCGAACATTTCGCCGAATTTTGGATAACGTGACATCTAGATGGTATTCCCCTGATTTACCATCTTGGTTAGTACCGCTATCATCTTCGATGTGATGGCCATTGTATCGAACGTTTGTGTGCGTACGAAGGCATGGTATACTGAAGATTTAGCCTGTTTAACAGTTCCATCTCTCATCGTGTGAAACTCTCTAGAAAATGTACGATTTGATAATCAACGTAATAAATAGTTAAGCTATTGAAGTCGGCTGAGACCATTTCTTATATATTTGCCGTTGAATAAAATGATAATACACTAATATGGTTTAGGTATTAGGCCCCAATACATAGTTTTCCGCAGAAATGCTCATCTTCTAAACTTTAATTTATAACCATATTCGAGAAAATTGAGGCTTCTATAATCGTATCATCAGCTGTTGAAGTAGCGTGTTTCAATTATTTGATTTTGTTGTTTTTGCCAAGACATCCTGGCGTATAATATATTCATATTGCATCTAATTGCATTCTAGATATTTAACTAGACCGTGAATATAAATATTTTAACAGTCCCTGGCAATTTAATCTGGAGAATGGCACGCTTTTCAAGCATCTGTTTATTAGATGTTCTGTGAGTACACACTAAAATTTTCGGATGCATGACGCGTCCTTTTAACACTACCGATACTGTTCGCTAAACCACAGGCCCGCAAAACAAGAGATTTGCGGGGTGGTATTAGGGTGAAGTATAGAAATATGGGGTCTCTATATATAACCCCATGCTTTATATAGCGTTTCGAAACACGACGTCGCGTTTCAAAAGGCGACGTCGCGTTTCAAAAGGCGACGCCGCGTTTTGAAAAGGCGACGGAAACTTGGCACAAATAGAACACCATAGTAACCGAATAACCCCAAATGTGCTCGGCTGTTCGGTGTATATATTCTCATGCCATTAGGCCTTTGTAGTAAGATGATTGGAACGTCGCGTCCTTTTATTAGAGAAGCACAATAAAACGTTATTTCCCCTTGTCACTTAACTCCATCTCCCTTGTGCCATCATGTAACAAAAACACATCGGACCCTGGTGTTAGGGATACCATTTAGCATTCTATGAATATATCGATTGTAAAACAAACATATCACAGCCGTGCACTCGTATGTGCAGACCAAACAAATCGATATACTGGCATAATCAGCGGTACTATTTTTAGCATAGATACGATCGAATTTTTGTTTCGGTTCATTAATCAATGTCCGTATATTATAGACAGCCTACTCTCGATACACTGGCCTTAATTTGCCTTCTAAACATTATTAAGAGAACAAGGAAGTGTCTGTTTGTGCAGAGGCCCGTGACTTCAGCTGATCAGTTAATGGTTCGTATTATTTCACTTTGCCCTAACATTCAACCCATGAGAATATTTTGCGCTGGTGATAAATGACATAATTTTATTAATATGTACTACCTTTTCCCAGTATTCAAAGAAAGTGTCATTACTGTTAGAATAATGTATAATTGGCAAATATTACATGAAAATTTGCCTGCTGTCACCAGTTCAAAGTATTCCCCTGGATTAAAAGATAGGGCAAAGTGAAATTATACGAACCAGTAGCTGATCAGCTGGACACAGACAAGCTCTTCTTTGTTCTCTCAATAATGTGGAAAAGGCAGATTACATTCATTATAATTGGAATGTGGTGTTTACAGCGACAGTGGTACGAAAAATGATATTCTACTTTTTAAAGCAAAAATTGGACGAGGGATGCTTACTGAATGTTGGATACGGCGCATCTGGCGGACAATGGCTCAAAGACCCATATATATTCTCTAGTTCGGGTATATGTTCCAATGACTTGCGTCCAATTTAAACGGCCAAATAATCATGTACAACCGAAGATCGGTGCATGTATTTGTTAAGTTTATTAAATTAGGTTTGAAATCTGCTAAACCGGATGTTGTCTCCCATGATGATTCAACTCGGAAGAATTTAAAATAGGAAAACGTCCGTTATTATGAAAGACGATATCGCCTAATCGCGTTCTCGAGGTATTTTTTGTGAGATCGCGAGTACCGGAATCTCAGTAAACTCGTATGTAATATCACGAAAAATTATATCTGAAATCAGCGCTATATAAATTCCGTTCGAATTTCAAACTACATTTGTTAGCCAATCGGGTGGCTAGTTTTGTGAAACAATTTCAAAATCACGCCCACAGTAATTGCACACGGTAACACGTGGACCAATGTAGGAAACTTTTTCCAAATATGGCATCATTTCCAGACAGTGTGTGTAGTATACGTAAACATCATAGGGTTTACTCCCGTCGAAAAGTCTGGCTTTGTTAGACGGTACAAAATATCAAAAGATCGTGGCGTGTGAAGGTTTTAATATCCGTGAACTAAACGTCAATCATTGTCAAAGTGAAAAGTCAGAAATTGTGATTGGCTTATTATTGGATCTCGTAGAATATCGGCGAACATTTCGCCGAATTTTGGATAACGTGACATCTAGATGGTATTCCCCTGATTTACCATCTTGGTTAGTACCGCTATCATCTTCGATGTGATGGCCATTCTATCGAACGTTTGTGTGCGTACGAAGGCATGGTATACTGAAGATTTAGCCTGTTTAACAGTTCCATCTCTCATCGTGTGAAACTCTCTAGAAAATGTACGATTTGATAATCAACGTAATAAATAGTTAAGCTATTGAAGTCGGCTGAGACCATTTCTTATATATTTGCCGTTGAATAAAATGATAATACACTAATATGGTTTAGGTATTAGGCCCCAATACATAGTTTTCCGCAGAAATGCTCATCTTCTAAACTTTAATTTATAACCATATTCGAGAAAATTGAGGCTTCTATAATCGTATCATCAGCTGTTGAAGTAGCGTGTTTCAATTATTTGATTTTGTTGTTTTTGCCAAGACATCCTGGCGTATAATATATTCATATTGCATCTAATTGCATTCTAGATATTTAACTAGACCGTGAATATAAATATTTTAACAGTCCCTGGCAATTTAATCTGGAGAATGGCACGCTTTTCAAGCATCTGTTTATTAGATGTTCTGTGAGTACACACTAAAATTTTCGGATGCATGACGCGTCCTTTTAACACTACCGATACTGTTCGCTAAACCACAGGCCCGCAAAACAAGAGATTTGCGGGGGGTATTAGGGTGAAGTATAGAAATATGGGGTCTCTATATATAACCCCATGCTTTATATAGCGTTTCGAAACACGACGTCGCGTTTCAAAAGGCGACGTCGCGTTTCAAAAGGCGACGCCGCGTTTTGAAAAGGCGACGGAAACTTGGCACAAATAGAACACCATAGTAACCGAATAACCCCAAATGTGCTCGGCTGTTTGGTGTATATATTCTCATGCCATTAGGCCTTTGTAGTAAGATGATTGGAACGTCGCGTCCTTTTATTAGAGAAGCACAATAAAACGTTATTTCCCCTTGTCACTTAACTCCATCTCCCTTGTGCCATCATGTAACAAAAACACATCGGACCCTGGTGTTAGGGATACCATTTAGCATTCTATGAATATATCGATTGTAAAACAAACATATCACAGCCGTGCACTCGTATGTGCAGACCAAACAAATCGATATACTGGCATAATCAGCGGTACTATTTTTAGCATAGATACGATCGAATTTTTGTTTCGGTTCATTAATCAATGTCCGTATATTATAGACAGCCTACTCTCGATACACTGGCCTTAATTTGCCTTCTAAACATTATTAAGAGAACAAGGAAGTGTCTGTTTGTGCAGAGGCCCGTGACTTCAGCTGATCAGTTAATGGTTCGTATTATTTCACTTTGCCCTAACATTCAACCCATGAGAATATTTTGCGCTGGTGATAAATGACATAATTTTATTAATATGTACTACCTTTTCCCAGTATTCAAAGAAAGTGTCATTACTGTTAGAATAATGTATAATTGGCAAATATTACATGAAAATTTGCCTGCTGTCACCAGTTCAAAGTATTCCCCTGGATTAAAAGATAGGGCAAAGTGAAATTATACGAACCAGTAGCTGATCAGCTGGACACAGACAAGCTCTTCTTTGTTCTCTCAATAATGTGGAAAAGGCAGATTACATTCATTATAATTGGAATGTGGTGTTTACAGCGACAGTGGTACGAAAAATGATATTCTACTTTTTAAAGCAAAAATTGGACGAGGGATGCTTACTGAATGTTGGATACGGCGCATCTGGCGGACAATGGCTCAAAGACCCATATATATTCTCTAGTTCGGGTATATGTTCCAATGACTTGCGTCCAATTTAAACGGCCAAATAATCATGTACAACCGAAGATCGGTGCATGTATTTGTTAAGTTTATTAAATTAGGTTTGAAATCTGCTAAACCGGATGTTGTCTCCCATGATGATTCAACTCGGAAGAATTTAAAATAGGAAAACGTCCGTTATTATGAAAGACGATATCGCCTAATCGCGTTCTCGAGGTATTTTTTGTGAGATCGCGAGTACCGGAATCTCAGTAAACTCGTATGTAATATCACGAAAAATTATATCTGAAATCAGCGCTATATAAATTCCGTTCGAATTTCAAACTACATTTGTTAGCCAATCGGGTGGCTAGTTTTGTGAAACAATTTCAAAATCACGCCCACAGTAATTGCACACGGTAACACGTGGACCAATGTAGGAAACTTTTTCCAAATATGGCATCATTTCCAGACAGTGTGTGTAGTATACGTAAACATCATAGGGTTTACTCCCGTCGAAAAGTCTGGCTTTGTTAGACGGTACAAAATATCAAAAGATCGTGGCGTGTGAAGGTTTTAATATCCGTGAACTAAACGTCAATCATTGTCAAAGTGAAAAGTCAGAAATTGTGATTGGCTTATTATTGGATCTCGTAGAATATCGGCGAACATTTCGCCGAATTTTGGATAACGTGACATCTAGATGGTATTCCCCTGATTTACCATCTTGGTTAGTACCGCTATCATCTTCGATGTGATGGCCATTCTATCGAACGTTTGTGTGCGTACGAAGGCATGGTATACTGAAGATTTAGCCTGTTTAACAGTTCCATCTCTCATCGTGTGAAACTCTCTAGAAAATGTACGATTTGATAATCAACGTAATAAATAGTTAAGCTATTGAAGTCGGCTGAGACCATTTCTTATATATTTGCCGTTGAATAAAATGATAATACACTAATATGGTTTAGGTATTAGGCCCCAATACATAGTTTTCCGCAGAAATGCTCATCTTCTAAACTTTAATTTATAACCATATTCGAGAAAATTGAGGCTTCTATAATCGTATCATCAGCTGTTGAAGTAGCGTGTTTCAATTATTTGATTTTGTTGTTTTTGCCAAGACATCCTGGCGTATAATATATTCATATTGCATCTAATTGCATTCTAGATATTTAACTAGACCGTGAATATAAATATTTTAACAGTCCCTGGCAATTTAATCTGGAGAATGGCACGCTTTTCAAGCATCTGTTTATTAGATGTTCTGTGAGTACACACTAAAATTTTCGGATGCATGACGCGTCCTTTTAACACTACCGATACTGTTCGCTAAACCACAGGCCCGCAAAACAAGAGATTTGCGGGGGGTGGTATTAGGGTGAAGTATAGAAATATGGGGTCTCTATATATAACCCCATGCTTTATATAAATAAACATATGTTTATTTATATAAAGCATGGGGTTATATATAGAGACCCCATATTTCGACACTTCACCCTAATCCCCCCCCCCCCCAATCTCTTGTTTTGCGGGCCTGTGGATAAACGTACGAATTGGTTCTTGAATACAGGTGTTCAGTGCATTACAATTTGAAATCAGTGTTTACATTTAGAGTACGATTAAATGAAAGAAAATTTTCAAATTTTTAACCCTGCTGTTCTCATTTATTCAATAATACCAAACGAGAGTTCTTAAACTGTTACATTGGCGCACCTTTTGGTGCTCTAAACTGGAACACCTTTTGGTGCTCTAAACTGGAACACCTTTTGGTGCACTAAACTGGAACACCTTTTCTAGTGTTCTGGTTTTCGGTCATTACAACTTGAACATCAGTTTCTACGTTTAGAATAGGACTAAATAAAAACATTTTAACACAGCTGTTCTTATTTATTCGAGAAAATCACAATAGTGTTCAAAAACTGTTACATTAGAACACTTTTGTTAGTATGTGCGTAGCTACGCTCATACTATTCAGCTTGTATCACTGGCGTCCCTTCTCTCCTTGTTCCCCCGCTGATTCACATCGCGTAGTTCGCGCCTCTTATCTGCTTTATCTGGTTACCCAATCGCTGTGCCGTAATAGCTCGGAGATAACCAGATTCCTCATACTAACCACGATTGGCTAACTACCTCACGTGACCGAAATTACGGCATGCCTTCAAGATAGTGAGATCACTACTCTAATGTGGAAGCCATGCCAATATTTTGACAGCGACATGCCCTCTAACCGCATCTCTCAAAGGAACTTTTCCCAGGCTTTATTAACAGTCAATATTCAATTCAAAATCTGAAACAATTGAACGGTGTTTTCACGTTACTATTCTATACTCATGCCGATAAAGCGTGGTCTTATCAGTGGGATATTAATAACATTTACAGGGATTTATTTGTTAATTATTTGAAGGTATCAGTGAACAAATGTTTGCAATCAGTTGACGAACCTTACTAAACAATGGAGGAAGTTATCCAAAAATCTGTTCACTCTTAACTCAGAAATTAACGTAATTAGAGCTGTTTTGCCGTTCGTTTATTGATCGGTTTTGCCGTTAACGACATATGAACGTTTGAGAAGGGAGACAACTCATATTGCCAAGACTCTTCCGTAAGAGTGTTTTTCATTGGTCATTGGTGGTTGGCCTATGCAGAGCGCCCCCTTACGCAACCTCCCCACAGCGCATGCTCCATTTCGCAGGCTCCAATAACATCCCTGCCTCCAATAGCGGAAGTTGACCTTTACTACGTTGCTGTGACGTATAGGGGAAACCAACCAACGCACGGTTCAGTTTGAATCCGACCAAACAACTCCTTTAGTGCTGCACATGAGCGAACTACTTTTCATATGCTCTGTCCAGATAAACAGGGAAAATTATCTCCAGATAATTCTTTTTAACGCTAGGTCAACGGAGGTATTATGCAGACTTGAAAAGTAATCAAAATTTTTGTTAAACATCTATTTTACTATATATGATGTCACTGCCGGCGATGTGCGCGAAGGCCCCGAATCCGGTCCAAAAATCTGACTGGTGGCTGGGGTGTTATTAGACCCCCAGCGAGGTGGTTGCCCCTTACGGCCAAGAGGCGCGAACTTGGCGATGTGAATCAGCGGGGGGAACAAGGAGAGCAGGGACGTCAGTGATACAAGCTGTTTATCAGCGTAGTGCGTAGCGTGTGATATACTGTATTTTCATTTTCTTAACCCGGACACAATAAGTAGTTGAAGGCCCTGAGGATAATTCTTAACTAGACCGAGACGTGCCTATTCAACTATCACAAGCCAGTGTTTTATATTTATGCAGTATATGCCGTGCCTATTTACCTATGAATATTATTAACTGCATTGCTTAATTGTATTGATTTGCTGATTGTATGCGGTACAAATTCCACTACTTCAAACACCTGTTGACATATAAGCAACAAATGATAGGGGCACGAGTAACGGTCGTGGACCTTTGGTCTGGGAATATCACTGCCAATAAGAAAATAGACGAGAAAACTGGAAAGCCTCCTATACAATCTTTTGTTGAACCTCGTTTTCAGGTGGATGATGACATCAAGAAAAAGTTGCGAGAAGATGACTGTGGCCTGTCAACAATATTACAGCCGTCTGAAAGTAAGTGATCTTCTTTGATGCTAACCCAATCCTCAACATACATTGGCCTATGGCTTTGAAGTATCTTATATATGTGACCCATTTTAATAATTAATATCCTATCAACGCTCCCCAGTTGTATACCGATAAATAAACACAAAATCTTGTGGCTGTAAACCGATTGAAAAGTTCCCATAAGCAGAGCACAAACCATGAAATTTTACCTGTATTTTGTCTTGGTAAATATAATAGAGGTAATGTATCTCCATTCCATTTCATATGATATGGAATCAAAAAGACACTTTCAGCTGATATGAGTGTGCACGTCTCTTGGAATAATAATTCTCCTTCAGTCTGGCTGATTTCTCTATCATGATTTCGAATGAGCATGATTCATTTCGAAGACAATGCATGTTTATTTCAAATAAAACACCTGTACTGGATAAAACTGAAGAAGACAATTGACGTAGATCGGTGTAGGCGAATTACGTATTCACTTAAAGCTCTCCCTCTTGTGAGTGGCATGGCGTCCCTTGAGCCGGAGGGAGGGGTGAGGGGGCCTGCAGATGAAATATTTCATGTTATATAGCATAGGGAGCATTGTACCCAGCTTAACTATGACTAGCCCCGTGGATCCTGTGGACAGTTCAATGGAAGACTCCAACCAGAGCTGCCATGAGGACATCTGTGTTATACATGTACTCTGTTTATTGCGTAAGCTACAGCAGGTCACAGTAGAGGCCAGCAAATATTCTAACTTACTATGGATGCTGTTAAGTGTCAAAGACATACATGTATATTGTGGACGCTCCTTGCATTAAATTACTCGGCCGATGCATGAAGGTTACCTTCATACATGGTTGATGTAAGTAAACTTTCAGGTAGTATGCCCGGGTTAAGCCAAGGTAATCGGGCAGATCCCACATTTGGTAGAGAACCATCGTCCAAATTGTGTTTCGCTACGTTATACATACACATAGTTAGATAATATTATGTTAATGGAGAGAGGACTTGCCGAGGCGGTGTGTACACTCCCTCTGGTATCTATACAGAGAGGACTTGCTGAGGCGGTGTGTACACTCCCTCTGGTATCTATACAGAGAGGACTTGCTGAGGCGGTGTGTACAATCCCTCTGGTATCTATACAGAGAGGACTTGCTGAGGCGGTGTGTACAATCCCTCTGGTATCTATACAGAGAGGACTTGCTGAGGCGGTGTGTACACTTCCTCTGGTATCTATACAGAGAGGACTTGCTGAGGCGGTGTGTACACTCCCTCTGGTATCTATACAGAGAGGACTTGCTGAGGCGGTGTGTACAATCCCTCTGGTATCTATATATAAGCGTCAGATTAGACATTCATCAGTCATAGCTAGCCGTTGTTCCATTTTGTGTTTTCCTATGTTTCTGTGTATACATATGAAAGACTTTATAGAGACATTGGGGAGTTTATATATAGAGACTGTAGGTAGGCAGAATAGCGAAATACAATCATCACATTTAACATTGATTAACTACCCATCATCCACAAAGAATTTGCTGCATTCAAATAATTATGGTAAAATACAGTATGTGTTGAACTACATTTACCAACATGTAGAAGTATCTGTATACATAAACAGTAAGTTACCATAAAAATTTATAAGAATTTGTGTTACATGCTGCTGCATCTATACATTACGGTAATATCCCAAATAATCAGTCATACAAGTATACAGGCTTCAACATTGTATGTAGGCACGCTAATTTTATAGAGCTTCTTCAGATTATACAATTTACAATTTACATAAACCTATTAGTATTACAGGCTGCGAAATGAATCTGCTGCTGTCCATAGGGCCTATCAGTACGCTGGGCAACAAATAGAGCTATGCGTAAAAACTATACACACGGTCACTCTCGATCTTGTTATGAACACAGGAGCCTCGAAAGAATATATAATTTGCCTATTAGAATCACTCAACACACATGCGATTTATACCTCGTTCGAGAGCTCTTGCACAGAGGAGTATCGTAGATGTCATCAAACGATGTTTTCGAGTGGCGAAAGCATTTCCTCGCACGAAGCCTGCACTTTACTGAACATTGCATCCCTTGGTCTGTTTCCCATTGTATAAGCATTTTAAACTATGGCTACCAAAGTGGTAAACAAATCAACGCTATTGGAGAATACGCATTACATTTGGACCTATATGCCCGTGTAGCAGGTTATTTCTTCGCTAGTCTGCTATATATTCGGGAAAAGTGTAAGACGAAGCCTAAGCGAAGTGGGCTCTGAACCAAACAAAGCGTTGAAGTAATCCAATGGTGACGAAATTTACTGGGGAAAACTTTAACTCACGGTTTTTGGGAAAGAATACATTAGTTAGGCAATAACATTCATTCTACAATATTCACGAAATATGGAAGATATTACATATGTCCGAAAAATATGTAAAATTGACGCCATATTTATGAGGATTTCCACATATTTCTCCATGTTAATCATATTGGAGCGATCCTCCAGCATCATCTCAAGTCATGGATCGTCTATCAAATCCGGGCCCTGACGGATAGCTTGTACACCACAACGAATACCAGCTACTTCAATCGGACCTCTCCGAACGTGCCCATATTTGCACAAACTAAGCGCCAGGTAATGCGTCGTATATTTCGTCTCCTTCTGGTTGCTCTGAAGTCAGATGTTAATATCCGCCAATGTTTTAACTTAACAGACCCCCCAGGTTGTTTCCTCTCGGACTTCAACGAATCGGTCCTCCAGCTTTTTCTCCACATAAACTGGGCCTTCATTTAAATATACCGGCCGAGATCCCACGAAGGTGGTGTATTGCCCCGAAACGCCGCCCAGTCATTGACTGATACTTTGAGCGGACAGTTCCAGTAATGTTTTAGACTCATACGTGGGTTCGTTGATTATAGAAATAGACAAACTTCTGAGCTGTACTCCACGTAAACATATTTAATGCACAAGCTTTCGACTCTCATGCCGGAGCCTTTATCAAGTGATCTGTTGAATTTCATAAAATTGCCAGTAAATATACAGATTGTCCAATGTTTATCCCTTTCCATGGAAGATCGAATGCTATGTAGAGATATACACCATAGCGGTTTAATTGTTTACTTATTCCCATGGAATTTAGAGTCTTGAAGTACGGCGACACAATACACAGAGCGTGGGGCGTATTGTGTATTGCGTCGCCGTACTTCAAGACTCTAAATTCCATAGGAATAAGTCAACAATTAAACCGCTATGGTGTATATCTCTATATAGCATTCGATCTTCCATGGAAACGGATAAACATTGGGCAATCTGTATATTTATTGGCAATTTTACGAAATTCAACAGATCACTTGATAAAGGCTCCGGCATGAGAGTCGAAAGCTTGTGCATTAAATATGTTTACGTGGAGTACAGCTCAGAAGTTTGTCTATTTCTATAGTTCCAGTAATGACTGTACAGCCCCAATCTGCTTGCAGGACCTGGCACGGAGTATACATGTGATTCTTAACTGTCCGGTTTATAAAGATTTGAGGGTCGATATTATGTCCGAAATTAGTTTTATTTATGGTGACTCCTTTACAACAATGTCTGATACAGAATTATTATGTGTAATGCTTTCTTTGGAAGAGTTAGCTAAATTATCAGCCAAAACCTGCCATAGAATACTCGAACGCCGCAGAGGTATATCCCTTATGGGTAACCTTTTATTGTATGATCTGAATAGCGGATCTCTTTTATGTATGTGTATATTTTAATTGGATGTGTCTCCCATAACTCAATTTAGAGTGGCCCCTGCACATATCAGGGGGTGAGACGTTAATAAAATATTGAATTGAATTGAATTGCATTATGGAGGATGTCCTCCAGTTGCTCAGGCGAGCGGCCGTCTGTGACGTTGCGAGTTAGGTGCAGGATTGGCTTTTTTTTAGATACTTTTCAAATTTCCTATGCTTTAACATGGTGCTAAATAGCATACTTGGCAATATTGTGCACGTAGTTTTGCTAAACTCCATAGTAGGCAGAAAAGTGAGTTACTTTAAAAGCATCTATATTCAATATTTAGCACTTTTATAATCTAGTCTAATTAGAATATATTCGCAATAAAATATCTGTAACACCGTGTCGGAGAAGGGACAATATATTCAATATTTAGCACCTTTATAGTATTATCTAGTTTGGAATAGATTCGCACATAAATATGTAACTGTCGTCTGAGAACAGACAATATATTCAATATTTGGCACCTTTATAATATCACCTAATTGGAAAAGATTCGCACTCACATATGTAGCTGGCGTCTGGGAAAAGACAATATATTCAATATTTAGCACTTTTATAATCTACTCTAATTAGAAGAGATTCGCATTAAAATATCTGTAACACCGTGTCGGAGAAAGGACAATATATTCAATATTTAGCACCTTTGTAATATCATCTAATTAGAATATATTCGCATTTATATATGTAGGTGACGTTTGAGAACAGACAATATATTGAATATTTAGCACTTTGATAATATCATCTAATCAGAAGAGATTCGCAGTTAAATATCTATCTGGCGTCTGGAAAAAGACAATATATTCAATATTTAGCACCTTTATAATATCATATAATTAGAAAAGATTCGCACTCAAATATGTAGCTGGCGTTTGGGAAAAGACAATATATTCAATATTTAGCACTTTTATAATCTATTCTAATTAGAAGAGATTCGCATTAAAATATCTGTAACACCGTGTCGCAGAAAGGACAATATATTCAATATTTAGCACCTTTATAATATCATCTAATTAGAATATAATTTGATTGTTGCAATCAAGGACCAAAGGAAGATGTCGTTTTTGGCGTTTTGTTTCTTTCGAATTTACATTGAAAGGGACCGATTGTCTCTGAAACACCTTCGGTCATCTTTGAATGATTGGTTTGTTGTGCCAGTAAGTCTGAATACATGTCAGCTGTCTGCATCAGTGAGGTTGCCTTTATATTGCCCTTTCTGAAGACACCAATCAAGCTTTACCTGGGACTGTCTTAAACAGCCTATATACCAGCACATGCGCGTTGTTTAACCAGGAAGAACGATAGAATAATCTGTTATTGTCTGAGTGGAGTTGCACAGACCACAAATGAAAATGTACTTGCGACTGGCTTAAAAATCCTTATATACCAGCGCATGCGCGTTGTTTAACCAGACAGAACGATAAAATAATCCCTGTTATTGTCAGAGGAGTTGCACAAACCAACAAAGAATGTGTACTTGGGACTGCCTTAAACCTCCTTATTCACCAGCCCATGCAAGTTTGAAAATATGTAGCATTTGTGCTAATTATACAATATATTTTCTTCAAGGAGAGGCAATCGGACATTTTGAAGCTGCGATTTAGAAGAAATATTCAATATTTATCATGGCTGCAATTTAGAAGAAATATTCAATATTTAGCATTTGTGCTAATTATACAATATATTTCCTTTGGGAACAGGCAATTCAAAGTGCTAACTAGCAGTATTCCTAGAAATTGTCTTCAAAGTAGCACACCCCTGTCTAAATATCACTGATTTTAGAAATTATTTGCGAAGTAGCAGATCTGCTAAATAGCATGCGAGACAATAATAACCATTCCTGCACCTTAATGGACGTTGCTCTGTCCGCGGCAATGTGTGAAAATGTAAAGTTCTAGTTCTATCACGTGAAAACCGCTGAACGTACAGACAACCTCTGTGATTCTGTTCGATGCATACGTTCAGTTTCCGCTGCGCACCTAAGGAAAGCGCAACTATAGAGCTTGACATCGATCATACCATACGTATTTTGAACATAACCAGTGGCGTAGGTGATTTGGTTGAGGCGAATATGAAAACTTGGTCTTTTATCTAATTCTTGCAACACAAGAGAGACGTCAAATTATTGAACAAACTTGGATATTATTCATAATTTGGGCTCGCGTAGAATAGCATTTAGTGATTATAGAACCTTTTCAAGATATTTAGTTGTGAAACAGGGGCTATGGTTGACTGAGTGAGACTATTTTCTTTCCTCCGAGCATATATTTTACGCTTCGCTTTCTTGAATCTTTAGTGAAAAATAAATATAATTTCTATTACAAAGGAGATGGTACGATAAGGCGGGGTTTTTGCCTATACGCGGCGCGGTTGAAATCGAAAAAATAAAATGTCTTTAAAATAATTTTGTGTTTTAATGTAACGGCAAGAGAAAATATGTGTACACAATATGTGAAAGTTTTAGCTCGATTGCGTTATGATTCTAGTTATGTCATTAAATTAAAATCCACAGCATGTGCTATTTCGTGAAAAAAGGGTCCAAATCGAGTCATTCAAACACACGTTTAGACACGAAGGACCCCTTGGACCAAAAAGATTTTCCAGGAATGAAGATATGATGCCACCGCACTTGATCAGGTTAAATGGCGCATTGTCGTTATCGGATAATCGTATACATGTGTACGTAGCTTTAGACGTATCGTCGAACTCGCCGCTTGTTAACACGGCTCGAGCGTTTGATAGGGTACGATGATTTCCGTTCACATTCGCCATAAGGCCACTGATGAAGCTGAGCGAACTGTTAGTGTCTTGATGTACAAAGACAAATATATATACTGGTATATATAGCCCCATGTATGAAAGCTTTTACAGGGAAGTATTCATATCAAATATGTCAGCAAGAATTAAGTGATGGATCGCGTTTTGCTGAGAAACATCCCAGAACACTTTATTGTCACGAAACTAAGCCCGGAGTTATTAACCCTGACATTTGTTATGTACCGGTACAGAGAACATATCGCCTCATGAGTTTTGTGCTAATATTGACCTCGGTTCATTTCAGTTTACACGCTTTCATACGGTGGCACTTTACGAGGTCTAGTAATAAAATTGCCTATGCAAATACAAATCACAAGATTTAATTTACACATTATTCACAAAGTAAAGGCATTTTCGTGGATCGTTTACTTCAAAACGATAGCCCATCTCGTTATAAACAAATAATTCGTCCTTGTTATGACATATGTAATTGGGTCGTTGGGATATTTATATTATAGTTGTTTGGTTTTGTAGTATTATCCCTCCTTTCCTGCATGTTTCTAACAGAGCCTTGTCAATTAACGCCTTTGGGATCTATCCTACATGTTGATATTTTATTTCTGTATAGTACTTTTTTTTTACTTTTTACAATATAGTATTTAGGAAGATATATTTTTGTCATTTAGAAAGTGATCTTATAACAGTATTTTCGTTATTTAGTGGATAGTGTAATCCCAAAATAACGAAAATACGAATATAGTATTTTATTTATCACCCATGTATCATCCTCCATCATCCACATCAGAATGGGAAAGGTCACAAATTCAAAAATTGATGGATTGATGGATTGATTGATTTATTGATTGACATATGCAATATTTCTCATGAAAAATAAATTAGCCGTTCCAGGAAATCGAACCCACGACCGATATCGAATCGCGAAACTGATCTTATCTCTGAGCTATCGCTGTCCATCATTTTTACCAAATGAATTGCCTCAAATGAAGACTCGCTTCGTTATTCAAGTATTCTCTAAAAATATAATTCATATACAAATTGCTTCGTGACGGACTAAGCGCTATGATATGATTTGTCCTTTCTGTATCAAGGAATAAATACGTTTTCTTTTTATATGTATACGGGGTAGTATCTCGAAAGAAGGACATTTGTTCCCCACAAAGTTTGCTTGTAGAGTGAGTGAGAGAGTATTTAGCAATATTTCAGGAACAAAGCGAAACATCCCATGATTGCAAAAGGACCAATGACTGACTTCCGAATGCCTCAACAATACACATGGGAACTCCGCTATAAGGCCTGCTGTTAACTGCTACTATCGTAGACCTATTGTGTATTTAGAGCACGTGTGCATGTAGAGCGCCTCTTTGCACATTGTTCAACCGAAAACACACACATGTCATGAGCTCCGCAGGGTGGGGTATCTAATTGTGTTTCTTTGTTCAGAAACAGTTAATGTCTTTCCTCCGAACTATATACAACTCTGAATCACTGATTACATAAGTTGATTGACCGAAACTGTATACTCATTCTACGCCGACATGTGGAAAAGCACAGAGGAAGGTCATCAAACTTGTTAAAATCCGACTGAAAAACTGATCATGAAACTTGATATATATCCTACAAAAGGGGATTGGAGCGGTATATGGGGTAAGATATATTTAAAGCAAACTATTTTGAAACAGTATTCATCATTTATTGATCCATGATCCACGCAGTTACATAACAATGATAAAAAGTTGAGCGTATATCGTGTTCTTGATGAGTGGCTTGGCTTATCGTCCTCTTGTTTTTTCAACAACGTTGTTATTGGACGTATATCGATCGTTCTTCTGTACGTCATCCTTATACTGGATCTTTCATAAGACGTTTTATGTCTCACAGTCCCTGATAATTTTCGCGATTTGGCTGAAGACTGTAGGACTCATTCTACCTGCGCCATTTTAAATTAAGACGAGCATACTCATTGAATCACTATTTATAGGAGCCATTCCAATCCTCATACACAACAACGGCCTGGTTTTCGATCTCAAAAACTGCCGTCTAACTGGGGAAATGTTGTTGCTGCTTCGGCCAGTAATCAGCCCTCCCGCATCGGAGGATCCAATACAAAAACTTGACTTGGGCGAACCCAATAAATTCTCACGAGATCTGGAATTTGATGAGAGATTTTCCCGCCTAACAGAGTCGTGCCTTCGTGATAGTGAGATTACGACTCTCGTGTAAGTGGGAGCTATGTCACCAAATTTTGACAGCGAGGCTCCCTCTTACATCATCGATCTAGAGAACTTTTTCGGTTTACTGGTAAATTGCTTTATAATGAATTTATTTAAAACATAATAGCAATAGTACATAGTTTACATTTACTATAAAACAAACACAGCGGGCCTAAAGTTAACAGTTATGATGTATATTTAAGGGCGATGAAATTACAATAAATTAAGCCTTGATAAAAATTACCATAACACACTACACGAAATATGACAAACAGGACCTGACAGAGAACAGAAAAATTTGCTGCACTGGAAAATAAACAATAAATAAATGAACTAATCAAAACACGTCACAAATATTTACATAAGAAAGAAAGTCCTGAAGTAGTCAAGAGAAATGGCAGGTGACACTTTTGTTACAAAAATTAGCATATGAAAACACAAAGTAGCGGTAACATATGACGGACAATGATGCCTAGAAAATTACCATGCCAAATAAAACGAAGTAGCCATGAAATGTAACATGTGATTACAAAAATGTATCGAAAAGTTGCATAAGAAAGAATTCAATTAGCCAAATATTTGCGATGTATTGAACAAAGTTGAAATATAATGAGTATATATTCGATATTGGCAACTGGCAACTTAACAGTCAACAGACAATTCAAAATTTCAGATACGTCAATGGTGTATTCAATATAACAATGTAAGCAATGGACCCCCTTATATACCGGTACTCATGGAAATATAGCGTGGTCTAAATCAGTGGGTTATATCAAACAGCGTATGTGTTAGGTAATTGAAGCGATTGGTGAACTAATTTTGGTGATCAGTTTATCAACTTTACTAAATACAAAACAGTTGCAACCAAGATCTAGAATATGTAACCAAACATTATAATAATTATAAAACGAGCGCGCTTTTATACACAGTTATCACTCAATAGGTGTCATTTGCCTTCTGTCATTTACCTTTGGTAAATTAGTATATTACAAAGCGACCAATCTGTGAAGGATAAAGCACCATCATTTTATGGAAACAATTAAAGGTGACTGGCCGGAAAATCATACATATCTGATCACACTCCGCCCTTCCCAAATGTTGGGTTGGGGGGGGGGGGGGGGCTACCACTTACGCGTGAGACTCTCCTCGCAGAAGCGAATCTCTCGGGACGAGAATACCCTACTTTCCCGCCCAAATAAATTTCCTTTATATACTACTTAGGTTGTACGGCCATTATGTATCATCACCTTCAACATGTACGTTCCATTTATACTTGCAATATAGTCGTTGGTAGAATACACCCAGCCCATCCATCGATACTGTTCCATGAATTACACGAGCAATCATTTATTTTCAATTTACAGTGACAGCTAACGAAGCAGCCCTACATGAAGCCGCCAAAAGTAACGATGTGGAAAAGGTGAAAAGGGTGCTTGATCAGCGACCCGATAAGGTGGATGTCAACTGTAGAAACAACGTGAGTGTTGTCTATTTCCTATAGGACCCTTTCACTCAAAAAGGATTCGGAATATCTATAGATATATATTTGGCTAGATTCAGCGATCCGCGCTTATCTTCTATAATTTTGGGACGATCGCTCCGGAACTGTGTACGAGTGTTGATCGACGTAGATGCTAGGAGTTTCCGGTATTTTTTGTCCCCGCCTCAACGCGGCCGGGGGACTTCAAAATGGGTTTCACTAAAATTGTCCTTCATGTCCGTGCGAATTCTTCGCACGCGATAGCTTTGACCACTTTGTCGGATTCAGCAAGATCCGCCTGAAGGTGGCGCCACTTGACGTGATTATGTTCCAACTTTCTTGGGATGTCCGTTCGTGTCCGTTCATGTCCGTACAAATTCTTCGCAGGCAAGAACTTTGAAACGCTTCGTCAGAAATTCGGCATATACATTTCTTGCGACAAGACGTTGATTGGTATTGCGTTTCAGCAAGATCTGCCAGAAGGTGGCGGCACTACGGTTCGCTCCATCCTTCTGTGGCTATCCGCGCGTGTCAGTGGGAATTCTTCGTAAGCACTAACTTTGAAAGGCTGCGTCGGATGCCTCCGAAATTCGGCATATTCATTCCTTGCGAAAAGACGTCGATTGGTATTGCGTTTCAGTGAAATCTGCCTGAATGTGGCGCCACTCTGGTTCCAATCTTCCATCCGTTTTGTCTTCGCACACGAAAAAATCAAAACGCTTCATCGGATTCATCCGAAATTGGGAATATGCGTTCCTTGAGATAAGACGTCGATTGGTATTGCGTTTCTGCAAGATCTGCCTGTTGGTGGTGCCGCTAGAGTTCATTCCGTTCTTTCGTACTGCAAACGATAACTTTGCAATGGTTTGGCGGACTCCTCCGAAATAGCCTACCTTTCCGGGTAAGAACTTGAGAACCGCTCATCGGATTTTTCTCAAATTTAGTATGCATATACCATGCCATGAGATCACGCTTCGAATTGAGTTTCGCCCACTTGCGTACAAAATTTGGTTTCCGAGCAAATATTTGAGAACCGTTCATTGGATTTTCCTAAAATTTGGCGTGCATATACCTTGCCAAGCGTTGTGCTCACTTGTACCTACAGGTGACGCCACCTAATGGCAAAATCCGAAATTTGTTTCCGGGTAATAACTTCAGAACCGCTCATCGAATTTTTCCCAAACTTGGCATGCATATACCTTGCCAAGAAATGTTGCCTGGGATTGCGTTTTGCTCACATGCACCTACAGGTGACGCCAACTGGTGACAGAATCCGAAATTTGTTTTCAGGCAATAACTTGAGAATTGCTCATCGCATTCTTCTCAAATTTGGTATTCATATGCTATAATAGTTACTTGGGATTGCGTTTCGCTCACTTGCTTCTACAGGTTGTGCCTCCCGGTGGCAAAATCTAAATTTGGTTTCCGGGCAATAACTTGAGTGCCCTTCATCGGATTCTTTTCAAAGTTGGTATACAGATACCATCATGTCATTTGCGATTGCGTTTCGCCCACTTGCATCTTCAGGTGGCGCCACCTGGTGGCGAAATCCAAATTGGGTTCCGGGCAATAAGTTGAGGACCTTTCCCAAATTCTTCTCAAATGTGGCATGCAGATACCATGCCATGAGCTGTCCCTTGGGAATGTGTTTCGCCCGCTTCTGCCAACAGGGAGTGGCACCTAGTGGCAAAATCCGAAATTTCGTTCCGGGCAATAACTTGAGGATTCTCCTCGGATTCTTCTCAAATGTGGTATGCATTTTCCATGCCAGAAGATGTTGCATGGGATTGCGTTTCGCTCACCTCCACCCACAGCTGACGCCACCTGGTTGCAAAATCTGAACTTGAGAACCATACTCGGATTCTTCTTAAATTTGGTGTGCAGATACCATGCCATGAAATATCCCTTGGCACTGTGATTCTGCTTACAAGTGGCGCCATCTGGTCGCAAGATCCAAAATTTGTTTCCGGGCAATAACTTGATAACTGCTCATCGGATTGTTCTCAAATTTGGTATGCATATACCATGCCAGGAGATTTTGCTTGATACTGCGTTTCGCTTACTTGCGCCTAGATGTGGCGTCAACTGATGGCAGAATCTAAATTTGGTTTTCGGGCAATAACTTGAGGACCCTCTTCGGATTCTTCTCAAAGTTGATATTCCGATACCATATCATGAGATGTCGCTTGGGATTACGTTTCGCTCTCTTGAACCTACAGGTGGTGACACCTGGTGGCAAGGTCAAAATTTGGTTTTCGGGCAATAACGTGAGGACGCCTTTTCAGATTTGTGTCAAATTTGGTTTGCAGATAACATGCTATGAGATGTCGCTTGAGGTTGCATCTTGCCCACTTGTGCCTACAGATGGCAAAATCTAAATTTGGTGATTACGAGGTTACTATGTAAGCATGCTTGCAATCATATATAACAAAGAATCCCCACCACTCTCATAGCAGGAGTGAAACAGTAACTTTCATTATATATGGCAAGCAGCAGTTGCATGCCATGCAACACAACAACGCTCTCAAAACTGTCGCTGCCATTTTGGCGGGGGACCGAGCATCCTCCAGCTGCTTGTTCCTGACAGTAGGATGTAGACAATCTGATGCCATGAGAATGTCTATCCGGTATCTCCGTGATCATACCACCATAGCTAATTTACTGAGATTGGCACTGAAAGTGATTAAGCGCTACAGAGGAGAGTAGTTCTAAGAACAATCCTTTTGTGGATTTTTATTTATGTACATTTCCATGTCAAACATGTTATAGTGAGATTTCCAGGGGACAAGGAACGTTTGGATATTTGACTTCATAATATTCAAACAGAATACACCAAATAAGAGACTCTTACATGACTCTCAAATAATTGCCATTACATCTGCCCCATAAATTTTATCCTGGATTATAAATAGAAGATGAATAAAATTTCGACTCGTGTAATAAAGATTATCATGTGTTTTTGTCATTTCAGTTCGATAGAACAGCTCTACATTGGGCCGCAGCCATGGGACATTGTGAAATTATAGAAACTTTAGTTAACGCAGGCGCAGACATCGACGCAAGAGACAAAGTAAGTGCAGTCATGATCTCGTACGTAGCCCTACTTACCTCCCTTCTACTGTTATATCGCACAGGGCCGCAAGCCAAATTAAAGCCGGTCGTGAGTCAAGGTACCGTACTAGACTAGTGTTGTCCACTGTCAGATTGGGTTCCTTTAGCCTGCGGTTCAAATCCAAAATGTTCCACCTGGGCACCTTCTTTCGTCTCATTGGTAGAATATCCAATGCAGCCTGCTGAGATCCGGAGGTTGCTTACAGACGCACCGATTGGTCAGCGATGAATCATGATACGCCGCCTTCATGAGCGCTCCCATTGGTCAATAGAGCAAAATTATAATTAAATCACGCAAGGTAATTTGAACTTACCGCTTTGACCGAGTGTTTATGTTTATAAACGCTCAAAATTTGAGTGTTTGTTTTAGAGTGTCCATAAAGACTATACCATGGGTACGTTTGAATGATTATTTCAATATTTTAGAAGTAAGTTTCAACACTTTATTCCTACGAAGTAGGCTACAGATCGCAAATTGTCCGGTAATGAGTGAGTCCATCCGAATCCTTTCGTCGGCAAAATAAGCAGAACCGTTGACATTAGAACCTTGATTTTTGGCATGAACGTGCATTAGGGCATTGTTACCAGCAAGTTCTGATCTGAAATAATTCTGATTAAAATTAGATTTATAATTAACAATATGTCCCTGTAAGGGCTATGGCTGTTTTCACCATCATCTTCTGCATTAAAGAGCAGTGAAGGCAAAGTCCTATTAAGATATCATGTTGCCTCTATCACACTTAGGCAGCCATAACACAGGGCTCAAGTGTAGGTCTTAATCAGCACAACTGACAGTTTACAAATTTATGACTCGCTTCTGGCAGAAGTATGGGCTAGTGGCTGGTATTGCTGGGCATGCCAGTTTACACAGCACAGATGTAGACCTATTTGTTCCAGTGATGAGATTGCCAGAACTGAGGAGTCCTATACAGTTAGCCCTATGGGGTTTTCATCCCCTCAAACAATCGGCGCTGTTTCCATAACGAAGCTGAGGTGGTTTAGCGTTTATCAATGAAGAAAATCACCGATCAACCGCCATAGTATATAATGTGAAACAAGAAAACCGGAATAGTACATTCATCAGATTGCCGATGCCCAAAATGTGTCGTCTCATATATCTAGATAACAACGTGATGTAGAGACGCTATTTATTCGTCTTTGTACCGGTTATGCTCAGGAGAATGACATAGAATCATTATTATCTTGTGCATAGAAGGTGTTGGTCTTGAGTTGAATTACCGTAAACTAAATAAATGCTACCTTTCTACTATAGTACTATATATACAAAATTGTTGTATTGTTGGGGAAATAATGTGATTCAAAAAGTTGTTTTAACCTTGTACAAGGGCACTGAAAACCATTAAAGAGATGTAAATGTATTTTCACACGTAAAGCTTGAAATCTACTGAACCTATATTATTCAATCTGTTTCCTTTAATTAAAAAATTGTAAAATTAAATCGGCGATCGTTATTTATTTTGGAATGAAGGCGCATTAGGAGACTGTTGCCAACAAGTTCTGAGCTGACCTACTTTTGATGAAAATTTCTGGTGATTTTTGATGAAAATCACTGGCGATTCTGACTTGGGACGTGCCCATCTTAATATAGGCAGGATTTCAACTGGGGGTGGGGATTTCCAAGAGTTCAGTTCGCGTTCGAGTCCTAATGCCTACTGTACTTCGTAGGTCCTGTGACGTTAGTCACACTGCCATGTTTTAATGCGTATAGCAATTGACTTTGTCGTTCTCGTCCTCGTATTCTCGTGTTTTCGCGTTGTGAACCCATTGTATTCATAAGGCGAGAACTCGAGTGGCCGTTATCGGCTCCCATAGCTTTGACTTAAGGGACAAATGTTCTTGTATATGCGAATTTGCAGCCTATAACGATGTCTGTGGTATATGTTTTCCGTGAGAGCAATGTACACAAGAGCTTCGCCTTACTGACTCTACATTTTGTTGAAAACGATATAGCTTGTTCTCCACTTCGCCGCTGAACACATGGGGATCATATAGACGGATTGGACGAGCTACTTTAACGGTTACGTGGCGTAATAAATAATCCAGGTCTATATTGTATTCTTCGTGAAAATGTCTTATGTCCGCAAAGAGCGGTTAGTGGATGACAGCTACACAAGAGATATTCCATCAATCTCCAAGATACCCAATAGATCATCCATGAACGGACTTGATCTCAGTGGAACAACACGAAGAAATTATCTTGAGCGTACATCTTTACGATGATATACGGTGGAGTGATATTCCCACGTGACCAGGTACCCATTATGACGGATTAGTCTCCTCCGTAGCTTCTCCAAAACCGTCAAGCATAGACACATAATCAATTTACACTGGACAAATGGGACACATCAATAAAGGCATCATATTGATATGGAAAATTATTCATTTTCTCGAAATTTCCGAGGTCTTTGTATGCGTGTATTCGATGTTTGTCGGAGATGTTAATAGATATAAAGCGGTCGTTTCGCCCAATGAAGTCAATAATATATCGAAGTGAGAGACATCCTACATGGGCGACTATGAATATATATATATATCCCCAAGGGACAAATGGTCGTCTATCTAACTTGCATAATAAAGGACAAGTTTTGTTTTCTATTAAAAATTAGTCTATATACACTTTCATTGAAAAATCACTGTTAAATTGCTTGAAGTTTTTGAAGTGTTATGGTGAATAAATCAAAACTTGTTAAGCAAAAATTACCTTTTTACCTCCATTTTGGCGAGGTGACCCGCTTAAGTGGTTCTGTATTTCTGTGGTCGGAAAGTTCCGAATGCATAATGTGTGCTGTTAAACTGTTAATGATTAAACCAACGGTAAATAGGTAACATTTCAGGCTGGTATCCGAATATGTTGTGGCGGGGCAATAATTGTTGCAGCTCGATTTGTCACAAACATCACATCTCGGATTCCAGCCCTGTAGTATGGCCCATTGAGTCGACAGTTTTGGTAAAATAGCTGTTAAATGTAGCGTAAAACAACTGGACAATCTGTATGATTTACCGATCTTCTTAATTGTATTATTAGTATGGGATGTGGCCAATTCTGTGGACGTCATGGTTCGGTCATCTAGACGCCTTGAAGACATTCATCAGCTTAGGTGCCAAACAGCTGGTCAGTAATAAGGTACATATATCATTTTTCTTATAGGAGAACACGGTCCTATAACGTATGCTTATTTCGATCTTCAGCTGCGGATGTTACAAATTCGTAAGCCTGAACAGTCACTTAATCTCCATACTGTATTTCATCTCATTGGGTTAATCATGAAATTGCAGTTGTTTGAGATGTTTGAGCAGTTGTTTGGGCTAAGAGATGTTTCAATTATTTAAAGTAAAGACCCAAACCCATGACGTTTTATCCATCTTACCATCACGTGATGAAGTATGCAACCATTCATCAACATGGCAGTAGTGAATCATCTTGAAATCTAGCATGGCTTATATGACACGACATTAATTTGTCGAGGCACAGCGCAGGTGCCGCAAGGCGTGAAGTCATGTATGTAACACGGCGCACCAAATTAACCCTACCAGGCCTGGGGAAAATGCCCCCCCCCCCCTACCAAACTTTCTGCGCTATCTCCGGAACGCCAAAAATTGAGAGCTGACACTCTGTGACTTTATAGAGTATCGTATTGGGGTCATTTTGAGCCTATTTGCATAACCCCCCCCCCCCCCCCGAGCATAGGATCATGGGTAAATTCAAGACGGCGGCCACCTGTGGTACCAGAAAAGTGATGTTTTCGTCATTTTCCTTCAAAATTTCTGATTTTCCGCGATGAAAAGTGGGCAAAAATTAATTCATTTCACATCAGAATAATATTTACTAATTTATCATGCAGTTTTTTGAGGAGATATTGCATAAATTAAAAAAAAATCGAAATATCGAACAAAAAATGCCGTTTTTGAAAATGACGTCACTGGGACGTCATCATAGCGACCATATTGGATATTTTTACATTTTCTGGTAGAGCTTGACCCAAGGGTATAATGTGATAAGTTTCCGCCCCCTAGCTCAAGGGGTAAGAAAAATAATTAGGGGGGGGGGAGGTTCCAAAAAGCCCAGACCATATAGGGTTAAAGGTCTTCAAGATCGACTGACAGTACAGGGATCTCGCGTTGGCAACTGATGTTGTGTTACATGACGGAAGGTGAAAGGCTAATTAACACATATTATGATCCACACCTGCGATTTGTCATGGACGTACATTGCATCACGGGACAGAACAGAGATGAAACGTCATCAGTTTTCAGACCTATTGTCACCTTTCCAAGAGTCCTGCTCATGAACGAATGTCATTAATTTGAAAGGTAAATTTTGCAATTTGTAAGTCTTATTGATGCCTATATGCTTCTGAAAAGTGGGGAGGATGAGGGAGGGGGGCTTCTCACTGCCGTGCAATAGTCTTACATACTAATGCTCTAGTGCATTACATACTAATGCTCTAGTGCAGTTTTAATATATTTTTCATCATGCAGCAAGGAATGGATATATTACATTGTGCAGCCCAAAACAACCACGTTACTATTATCAACTTTGTGTTTGAGTCTCTCGAGGGGATAGACAGAAACAACGTAGAAAAGGTAAAGACTTTTGTTTTCTGTAGGGAATAATTTTATTCATCAATTTGAATCATCTTGATATCGAAAATCCTTCAGAATTCCTATTGTAATTTTTTAATTTTCCGAAATTAAATCTAAATTGATTTTCTTACAAAACACATATTGTTCCGTTGACAATTATTTTCTACTTCTGAGCGTGTTCTACTCCATGAACGCAGATGGCGGACGCATCATGCTTACACATTACGTAACCTCCATAGTGACGTATGTTGAAGGTACAATGATACTTTAACCGAACATCATCTTAGGCACACGTTGTAAGAATGACTCTGAGGACCAGCATGGTGGAGTTCGATTCTTTCATCATGCGCATGTATGGTTTCAAACAAGTTCGATAAATGTATGTGTAGTAGTTTTATCGGCTGACCAAATAGTCTACAAAAGGATGCGTTTCTTGCTTGGGACGCCACGCAACGTCCAGATATCTTTTTATCCCTTAAATCTCTTCCAGAACCACAGAACTTCGCTTCACCTTGCAGCCGAAGCAGGAAACACAGAAGCCGTTGATGCATTAATAGCAAGAAAGTGTGATGTCTGTCTAAGAGATAAGGTTAGTTCATTATACCTATACTCAAAGTAGATGATATTGGGTACACTCCAGCAGGTACACTGTTTACTGAGATTGGGTACCCTCCAGAAGGTCCATTGTTTTCTGAGATTGGGTACCCTCCAGCAGGTCGTTTGTCTACTGAGATTGGGTTTCCTCCAGCAGGTTGATTGTTTGCTGAGATTGGGTACCCTCCAGTAGGTCATTTGTTTACTGGGATTGGGTACCCTCCAGCAGGTCAATTGTTTCCCGAGATTGAGTACCCTCCAGCAGGCCAATTGTTTACTCAGATTGGGTACCCTTCAGCAGGTCGATTGTTTACTGAGATTAGGTTCCCTTCATATTCACATTTTCAAGCTACATACTACACTAACTTTCCGTCATTTACCATGACTTATTGAATAGAGTAAACTGTTCAAACCGGGAAACGCACGTGATGTCATATAGCCAATCAAGATAGGAGCTTGCCAACACCGTGCAGCTAGGATTTTCTTTGATGTCTGCCCGTGTGATCTCCAAATATGACAAGTGGTGGGTGTATTGATGTTAATTTCCATCGAAGAGTCAATCAAATTTGAATTTTAAAGAGGTCATACATTGCACTTCCCCTAATATGGACAACGGAATATTTATAGCGCTATGACATCACCAGACCTGTATTCTGATCAGATAATGTGTTACGCTCAGCCAAGGCAACACGTGTAGTGTTAGATTTGGGTAAGCGAAGATGGGTTCCCTTCAACAGGTTGATTGTTTGCTGAGATTGGGTATCCTTCAGTTGGTCAGTTGTTGCTGAGAATGGGTACCCTTCAGCAGGTCGATTGTTTGTATGTTCAGCTGATCACCGGTTACTCATTCTGGTTTGGCAAAAGTGTGTTTACATCGAGCACAGCGGTTATGAATAAAATCTGACCATTGTTTTTCCTTTCTGTAGATGGGTAACACAGCGCTACACCTGGCGGCAAAAGAGGGTCGAGCTGAAGTTGTTGAACATTTGTTATCGTGTGGGGTCAACACTAGAGATCGCAACGATGTAAGCATATGTGATATTATCTGCATGAGATAATCTTCTGTGAAATATGGAATATTTTATCTGAATGATTAACGAAACATCTTAAATTCATATTTATGTTTCATAAACGTGACATCAATATTACTTTTATTGTCCAGTTTCCGGCGATTTTCTGGATGGGTAGTCATATAGAGGAAAATTCTCTGATGCGATTGTATATTCGCACACACACACACACGATGTTTTACATGACTATTTTTGACAGCTTTTCAATATTCTTCAACTCAGAATGGGAAAACAGCGCTGCATCTAGCCGCGGAAAATGGACACCTGGAGACGGTGATACCTTTACTGGAAAATAGCACTGATATGAATGCAGAAACAGTTGTAAGTTTGACTGTTTACTCCCTCCGACTGAGACCTGTCTTACAAAACGTGAGTGAGTTTACGTTCGAGGTAACCACCTTGGCGATGTATACTTTCAATATACGTCACGTCACCCGTAAGCTACGCACGCTTCGTAAGACGGGCCCAGGATACTAATTTAGTTCATTTTATCCCATGATTATTGAGGTACTGTCTAGACTCGAATTGTCTACTGCTGTTAAAATACGTCTTGTGATTATGGAATTGACTTGTATGTTTGTGGTTGCAGTGCAATGTCACTCGTCTGCGTGGGAGAGTAATTTAGTCCATACATAGAGGTTTTGGTGGGGCCAGAGTGTCACTCTGAGATCATTTGCGCACACTTCGCCATCCATAAGATGGCTTGCGAATTGTGTGTCTCCATTATCGCGGAGCGATATCCGGTACTTAACCGTATTCTGTTCGGCCTTCAGACTCGAGAAATCTGATAAATTACAAGTTTTCATACCACTTCGGAAACAGATATTGCCTGGCTACAAAATATGTAGGTATGAACAACTTTCGTATCACCCAAGAGGTGTGGTAGATCTGTAATTTTGAACAACTAGGACATCACATGACTCGAAAATGGCGAGTTACATTGGGGTTACGTCGGTAGACTTTATTTGATTGGCTGACGAAGTCACGTGATATTGATTTCTGGAAATTCCCTCTTGCAGTTGCCGAAAGTAGGCTGAAAATGGATACACACGTCTTACCGCGTATAGATGACCCAGATGGTTACAGGTTGACTCTGAGATATCAACATGTGTGATCCTGTACTATTAGTTTTAATCCTGTGGTAAATGTGTATGGACCAATATCAATTTCTCATGGTTTATAAATTTATTTAACGTTCTAGTTTCATAATAATGAACAGCGGGAAAGGTTCTTCATCACTTCCTATGCAATCTGGCCCTACCATAGGTCACGTGGGACATCTATTTGTCACTTAATATATGGAGAGTTCCACTGTGTTCAAAATCTCAAAACCTGACTTGAAAATGAAAACGAGGGCTACGACTCCAAATATATGTCGGACATGACGATATGGTATTGGTGATTCAGTGCTCATTGGTGTTCAGTCACTCAGGAAACTGAGTACACACATCATGAACCATTAGCACAAGGCATGCTTGGTAGATTTGAATATTTTAAGGTGTATTAAATGATAATTTTCCCTCAACAGAAAGAAATGACCCCTCTCCATCTAGCGGCAATGAACGGACATACGGACGTAGTATCAGCCTTGATAGAAGCGAACTGTGAACTAAACTGCAGAAATTTCGTGAGTATTTTAGTGGAATAGACCTGAAACCTGGTGACTTATTTTCTCTCTTCGATCCCATAATGCAATGTACATCCATGACAGTTGAATGACACATGGGGATCATAATATAACTGAATTACCCTGTCAACTCCATTACTTAACACGACATCAATTTTATTGCCAACTCGAGATCCCTGGACTGACATTGGGTTCTGGTAAGCCTTTAATTTGATGCTTGCGGTTAGATACAGAACTTCACGGCTTGCGGTACCTGTACTGTGCGTTGACAAATAAAATTCGTGTTTTATAAACGATGTTAGATTTCAGGTTAATTGGCCAAGCGATGTTAAAGTTCGAGTTAGTTGACATCTGCCATGCAGGTTTGTTGACGCACACTTCCACATGTGATTGTAAAATGTCATCAGGGTTTATGTCTGTCAGATATTGGCAAGGCTTTGGTGTAAGACCTCCCATTGAAAAGGTAATATCCTATACAAAAGACATGACAATACAACTTGCAGCATATCCTTTGTCAATTATACTTCGTGAGTCTTACACCAAATCGTTGCCCAGATACTGTAGTTCTAATCCAAATATAAATTCTACCCAAAAGATTGGGGTTTGTGAGACAATGAATTGTAGTTTATAAAAGCCATATATCATCCTTCATTGAGTGGGCTTATTTCTTTTTTATTCTTTCTTTTCTCTGTTTCTGAACAGCAAGGCAACACACCTCTTCATTTATCCGCCATATACAAACACTCGGAAGTGGCGGCCAAGCTTGTAGATTCTCACTGTAAACTAGATCTACCAAATCAAGTAAGTTGATAATCAATAAAATTTAATCTGTGATATCTTTTTCTAAGCTTTGGAATCTTCTATATCGCCTGTAATTTGAATCTTCATGCACATGCAGAACTTTCAGTTCACATTGCGAAGTAACCCTGATAGATCGGACCACCTAAATCATTCAAATTCTGAGATGTAAATTTCATCTACAAACCAGAGACAAGCCAAATAAAACATACCCAACGAATGTGTGTAGGGTGACGTATTCTGTCAGTTTAGCTATGTCATTCCTCCTAATCTGGTGGTAGGTGTGGCCAGATACATGACAGCCAATCAAAAACCACACATATGACACATTTCGAATTTCAAATGGATTTGAGGTCAGTGACGCTTCGTATCTATTTATAAATTCATCTGAACAGAATCGATGGACTGATATCTCAAGTCTAATTCGAAGTGGTAATCCGGTGAATAATACACACTCCATCTGTGAAACTTTTTTCCAAAATCACCAGTATTGTGATTTATGGTGCCATCGTTAGGTTTCTTCTTTCTGTTTACAGCGATGTCAAACAGCTTTACATATAAGCGTTGAAAGTGGATTCGAAGACATTGTAGAAACACTGCTTCAAGCCCGAGCTGATATTCACGCAAAAGACAAGGTAAAACACATCATCCTATCTCGAACAATCTAGACCGTCAACAGAATTGCTCGCAATTGTTAATAGTTTTAACTATCTTCTATATATTTTATCCACAGATACTTTTCGTCCCTACTTAGAACAGATAGATGAGAATAGGTTAACACGATGTAACAATTAGGTCAACTACATAAACAAATGTATTGTTTTCTCTTAACTGTGGTCATTCATGGAAGAACCAATCTTGTGCCCAACTGAAAGGCAATGTGAGATTTATCCAAAGAAAAACCTCTAACTTCGAAGTGCAAAAGCACGTGGAAAGAAAACATTTTTGTTTCCCGGAAACTTGCAGGAAACGTATCGGAATTTCATACAGTATTTCAGAGGAGAGGACATTATTCTAAATTTATCCAACACCAAACTGCCTTGATATGATGCAGAATAAGTTCTCACGGCCTACATGATAGATATGGCGTTACATTTACCCCCAGAGATGACAGAATATGTCGGCAATGTTGGGTAACAGAGGATGAGATACAGCTATATGCGCAGTATTGTATGCGACGTGTGACGATGAGGTACGAGACCAGAAACCAGAAACATCTTTCTGCTAAATTAGCGTTAAGTAACAATTATGAACATGCACATGCTATATTACAATAATCGGAACATCATTGAATTTCATATTTTTACATGATGCATTCACGGCAAATTTCCTATCTGTTTTCTCTAGCATGGTCGGACGGCGATGCACATGGCCGCTAGGGGGAGTTTCATTGCAATTGTTGATATGATTATACAGGCTGAAAGATTACGGATGATGGAAGAGGTGAGTTCAGCGCTACAATGGATCTTCTTACTTCTAAATAATGGGAGATAATCCGAGGAACCGATTTAGGACGGCGACAAAACGATGCACAACACAATCTGGTTTCGCGAGTTAGCCCCCTTTACTGGAAGCAAAGCTGCTCATCGCACATTATGGCGTATGAGTGTCGAGTTCGTCTCAGTATTCGAGCTAGATGTACGTTAAACAATAATTACAACATGACAGTTCCGGTACTCTGAAATGATAGATTTTCAAAGTTCTCAAGGTTTTGGACAACGTCAGCAGAAAACTCGTGAAGTCCTAGGCAATGCACAATCTCTTTCTCTCCCTTCTCCCGATGTTCTTTCTTTAGATGCTTTTCAACAAATTGACCGATTTCTTTCAGATTTCAACAAGATAACTATTGGTCACGCAGATGTCGCGTACCAAAATTTGTGTCAATAGGTCAAAGATCGCTGTTGCCCAAAAATCAAGAAACGATCAAATCCAGTGGATACTTCTTTAGAGACGATATCCTAGGTACTAAAATTATCAAAGGTCAACATCACGTCCCCCCCCCCCCAGTTACAATACAAAATTATTGTCAAACTTGTGTGTGCTATTACTCCAGTCCAAGGATGTGGATTGGGATCGTACTGAGGAATAGCTTACACTTATGGCAAACATGAAACCTATTGAGGTAGAAAAGTCAAGGTCACGAGGATAAACAACAATCAGGTGTGGATGCATCAGTGGGAAGCGATGTAAAGGGTATCAAGATTGAAGTCAACGGTCAAGGTCACTGACCTCAGTAACGCACTGTAACAGGTAACACTAATAGAGTTCGTTTCAGTGGTGTAGTCCGTTGTGACAAATAATTAATCTCTTGTTCAAATACTCGGCTGAAAGTGCATGGTGGAAGACAATACAGCAATGGTAGACGGAGGTCACAATGGATAGCTATGTCCAAATCTTACCTGGATCAATCATTTCGTTGTATTTCGTATTTTCAGTTGCTGGCCAAAGAGCTAGGATTTGAAGATCCGTTAGATCTGGCGAATAGTGATATGTACACACCATCATCCATACGATATGCATCACATCCAAACAGCGAGCAGATGAAAGCAGTACTCTGGAAACTGGCGGTGAAACATTTCAAACAAAACGACTGGAAGAAATTGGCGATGTACTGGGGATTCACCCAAGAACACATTAAGACAATTGAACACGAATATTCGGGTAAGTATAGACCTGAAAATCCGATGATGCTTTATCCATATCCCTTAACTGATGCAATGTACATCCACGACAATTAAATGGCCGGCGGACATCACAATACAACTCAATTACCTTGTCACCCCCTCATGTAACACAACAGCAAGTTAATTGCCAACGCAATTGATCTAGACTGTTAGTCGATCATGTGAGCATTATTTTGATGCGCCTGGTTACATACAGGACTTCACGCCTTGAGGCGCCTGTACTTTGCGTTGACAAATTTATGTAAGCGATGTTAGATTTCGGGATAATTATTGATACCTGTCATGCAGATGACGGATGCACATTTGATCACGTAAGAAAGATAAAACGTCATCAGGGTTTCCCTTTGTACCTTTGTTTACAATGTTCGACCTAAACTGGTCCGTGTGTATTGCGAAATGCGGCAAAATTTCATGTGGCCCAAAATATAAAATAATCACCTATCACAGCCATTTGCGTACACTTGCCATCCATAAGATGGCTTGCGAATCGTGTGTCTCCATTATTGCGGAGCGATATCCGGTACTTTACCGGATTCTGTTCGGCCTTCATCCGGCGGAGAACAGACTCGAGAAATCTGATATATTACAGGTTTTCATACCACTTCTGAAACAGATATTGCCTGGGCTTACAAAATATATAGGTATGTATAACTTTCGTATCATCCAAGAGGTGAGGTGGATCTGAAATTTTGAACAAGTAGTTCATCACATGACTCGAAAATGGCGAGTTACGTTGGGGTTACGTCGGTAGACTTTAGCTGATTGGCTAACGAAGTCACATGGTAATGATTTCTGGAAATTCCCTCTTGCAGTTGCCAAAAGTAGGCTAAACATGGATACACACGATCCCAGGTTCAGTCTTACCGCGTATAGATGACCGAGATGGTTACAGGTTGCTATCACAGCCAGAAATAATTGTTCGTGTGTACAGGTCGTCAAAGAAAAGAAGCCGGAAGGTCTAAGAATGGAGCTGCACAAACGCATTGAAAAGTTTGATCTCTCCTCAGCACCACGTAAACTGTGTAATATAGAGCCGTATCCATACTGCTAGACGGACTACAACCTCTGGAGAGCCTTTGGAATAACCAATCGTCGGATTACAACAACTACTATAGTGCAAGAAACAGATCGAATACCATGATTTACTTTGTTCAGAATGCCCCAGATTTTCAGTATAACAGGTCATTTGAAAGAAAATTCCTGGTTACTAAAGGCAGCGATGTGGATTTATATAAAGCATGGGGTTATATATAGAGACCCCATATTTCGACACTTCACTGTAATACCACCGTCCACACCCCCCAAAACTCTTTGTTTTGCGGGCCTGTGATCATGACAGTATACTGCCAAATTATTGGGATATGCATAAACTTATTGGTATATGCATGAACTTCGTCAAGGTATAGGGTCCATGCATGGTGTCTACTTGCCAAGATGCATTGTCAGACACCGTTTCGCTCGACCACCCAAACCAGCGCGTTTTAAAGAACCAAAATCCATTACCAGAGTCTTGATTCACGAGAGAATTTTTAAAAAATAACCACTTTTGAATATGCGAAAACGAATTTGCTCCTTTACCCCTTTTCAAGGCCTGGTACACACAACCAAGTATTCCTTGTCCAGTTTTCATGTATTCGTGTGAACGACTGATCACAATTTTCTACAAATGTTCCAATTGTCCAGTTTCTTAGATCGTGTGTACGAGTAACCTGTGTTATTTGCTGGCAGCACTCTCCGTTTATACTCGAGTATATAGACTGATATCGCTGCCTTTAGTAACCAGGAATTTTCTTTCAAATGACCTGTTATACTGAAAATCTGGGGCATTCTGAACAAAGTAAATCATGGTATTCGATCTGTTTCTTGCACTATAGTAGTTGTTGTAATCCGACGATTGGTTATTCCAAAGGCTCTCCAGAGGTTGTAGTCCGTCTAGCAGTATGGATACGGCTCTATATTACACAGTTTACGTGGTGCTGAGGAGAGATCAAACTTTTCAATGCGTTTGTGCAGCTCCATTCTTAGACCTTTCGGCTTCTTTTCTTTGACGACCTGTACACACGAACAATTATTTCTGGCTGTGATAGCAACCTGTAACCATCTCGGTCATCTATACGCGGTAAGACTGAACCTGGGATCGTGTGTATCCATGTTTAGCCTACTTTTGGCAACTGCAAGAGGGAATTTCCAGAAATCATTACCACGTGACTTCGTTAGCCAATCAGCTAAAGTCTACCGGGGGGGGGGGGTGGACGGTGGTATTACGGTGAAGTGTCGAAATATGGGGCCTCTATATATAACCCCATGCTTTATATAAATCCACATCAAGGTGAGAAACGGACTTTAGGTGAATCGATAAATAAACGGTTTATCGCCACACAAAATACATCAGAATATTCTACAAGTATCACTTTATATATTTCCGTCGTCAAATTAGTAAATTTGTGCAATTTTTTACCTTTGCCGGGAGATTCAAAATCCAACCAGACTGTCCATCCATCTAGGAACAGCCCGATTATGGCGGGCTTCGTTCTCAATTCTGATTGGTCAGTCGCGACACGCCTCCAGCAAGAGAGGTCACGCACTGATCAGCTGTCGCGATTGACCAATCAGAATTGAGAACGAAGCCCGCCATAATCGGGCTGTTCCTAGATGGATGGACAGTCTGGTTGGATTTTGAATCGCCCGGCAAAGGTAAAAAATTGCACAAATTTACTAATTTGACGACGGGAATATATAAAGTGATACTTGTAGAATATGCTGATGTATTTTGTTTGGCGATAAACCGTTTAAGCTCTTGTTTTGCGGGCCTGTGGTCATGATGGTAAACCACAAATACAATTGATCTATATCCCAGATTTGTATCATCTTCCTTACGCACGCCTGCATCATGTAGTTCTATCTTAGTTCGAACTGAAATAGCTAAATACATAGAAAAATGCAAAATGCAAGTAGGACGATGATAGCAATATGAGACGTATGCGTGTCCGAGGACGAAGAATTTGTATGCCACAAACTTTGGATCCATGTCATTGTATGATATTTGTATTTTTCCAGGGCGTTTCAGCTACAAACAACACGGATTTAGGGCGATGATCATTTGGTTGGTGGGCTTGAAGAAAGATGACAACCCTATCAAAATTCTTTATGAAGCTTTGGTAGCTATCGGCAAGAGGCGACTTGCAGGTATGAAACAATAACAAGAAGATTTAGTTTACACCAAAAATAACGCCTTTCGAAGAGAGACTCCGTAGTTTCATTCCTATATACTATTTCAGATAATCTACTAAATTTCATGTTTTAAGCCGACTTATCTAATAGGTTTCTTTGATAAAATAGGCTAAATATATAAATATCTGGGAAACCTTACTGACCAGTGAAATCATGTGTATATGCAGTTATATATGCAGTTATATATGACTAATACGACTAATTGGTCAATGCGGTACGTTTGATAAATGATTAGGTTTAGAATGCAAGAGCAACACCATCTACCAAGGCTCTTCGCCAGAGAGGTATAATTCTAAACACGTTTTTTTCTTTCGTAGAACAAATTCGGCGAGAGGTAAACATGCAAGCAGAGAAACCAGAAGGTGCAAAAATCTGTGTGATCAGTTGACAGGAAGAACTGACGGAGTTCTTTGAGCCAAGTACTTAATAGCGTATTCTGCCGCTATGATGGACTGGCCTTTCCTTTAGTGTGTGTGCCACGACTACGTAATACTGACGTCACTACACGCTTAAAACTAAAGTGTTGAAACTTACTCGTAAAATGTTGAAATAACTCTTTAAGTGTGTCCACAGGGACTGCTCTTTAAGTGTTGTCCCTGTGGGCACACTTAACGGGTTATTTCAACACTTCACGAGTAAAGGACGTGTCAGCTTTACCTGGGAAAAAACCCTCTTGCTGTCACGTTTGTAAAGCGAAAAAAATATTTCTCCATGACAGCATGAAAAGTTGTGTTTCATACATATAAAATACCGAAATTTTACACTGAAAATTCTCACAGCCAATGGTGACGTAAAACGGCGTCGATGAACGTGGGAAAATGGGCGCTTGGTCGTTTTTATATTTTCTGGGTACATTTTCACAGGGAATTCCCTTTATATACAAAATATGACACCTCCAACCAAAATCTAATTCCATGTTCTCAATTTTATCAAATATACCACAAACATATATTGAAATATCATTTTGGTTGAAGGTGTCATATTTTCATGAAATTTAAAATAAGTTTTGTTTTCTCTGTTCACTTGGAAGACGGCGTTATATTGGCATTGTAACAGTGTTTGGTGTTGCATAGCTTCTTGGCCGTGTGGTTAGAGCGTTTGGTTGTGAATGAACAATGCTGTCAATTTTGAGTTCGAATCACAATTTTGTCAATTTATTTTTGTTTTTGTTTTGTTTTTTTTATCCATAGCTGAATGACTCATGAAGAAATATTTCTGGAGTAAAATAATAAAAAAAATATATTTTACAATTAATATTTTGTAAGTAGAAAATCACCAAAGCTGTTCTGTTTCCTTCAGCACTTGTACTTCCGCTTGCAGTACAACGTATCACCCGAAACAGATAGACCTAAATATTTTTGTCATCAATGCGTACGATATTTAATTCATGGATGTGCGTATATAGTAGTAAAGTAACATAGCAATGGCAAATATGAACAGAAGTGTGCCACTCAGCCTTACACGAAGGGCCTGTTCCTGACGAGCGCATGGCACACTCAACTCTGTATATTAATAGAACTGGGGAAGACCGGCCTTTATTGCTTGAATACGTCATTCGTATATATCACACATCGAGGAAAGCTTCCAAGAGGGTTTTTTCCCGGGTAAAGCTGACATGTTCTTTCAACACTTTAGTTTCAAGCGTGTACACACGTCTTCGGATGTTCTCTATGTGACCCAATCAAATTTCTTGGGTCTTCATCGAGACTGTCGTCCATATAGTTAACACACGGGTTCTTGGAACCTTCATGGACATCAGAAAGGATAGCTGATTAACTGTATTATTCGCTGCTTGAGTTTCACAACTGGAGAAAACACGAACGATGAGGGGAGGCGCAACATTTGATCCCTCCGCCTCGATATGGATCAAACGAGACAATGCGTTAATTACAGTGAGTGCGATAATCGGGGATTGAGAAACCTCTGTATTGACGGTTGTACAGATGCGCAAAGTGTTTATTGAACAAACAAATGAGGATTATTATTATTAAAAAAAAATTGTATATGGGGTATGGGGGAAGCAAACAACCGCTAAATCTGCGTCCCAGGCTATATTGATTCAAAGGAGAGAGCAATTTCACACGTGAATATATATAATAGAAAATATATATATATCATGTTACACTATATAACACATCCACTGAGCTCGGGTTTTTCTATCCCAACAATCGCCAACAGTATTATTATTTTTTTATCAGAATTCGCGATTTCAGAATTGGAGTCTGCCTTGTATATTCTACATGGTCCAGTTTGTCAACGTAGCAACCAGGCATTATATACCAAGGGATATAACTATATGGACTTTCTGCAAGTCAGAATGATCATTCCCAGGAAATGGGAACAGCTCTGTAATTAGATACCGTATATCGCTTTGGGGCTTCAGTCGAATTTCACGTTCAGTGACCCTGTTTCATGAATATTTGATGACTTTATGATGCGTGGTCACTATTGTCTGCACAATCGGATCAATCCACTTGTTGACTTGGAGGGGGTGATTAGGTTCTCCATTTCGTCCAAGGTTTTAAGCTCAAATAGCAGTCCCTAAATCTACCCCATGTTATAGGGAACAAGCTGGTGCCGCCCTGTTTGCATGGCGGTCCATCAAAGGATATTCTACCACAGTGGGGTGTATTCTTCTAAGCTGATGGAAGCTGAAGCGATATCATGATTGGTCATCTTCATAAACAAGTCATCAGCTTGACTCTTTTATTTACTGAATTGAAAATGTAATGCGGAAACGCCATCTGCATCTGTGGTCCAAACCATCATCTACTAGAGAATCCGTGTCTGTTTAGGTGGCGTGCTGCGCATGCGTGCGTTCTTCATCAAATTTAGTACCATCAGCAGCTACGCTTATAACAAAAGTCAAAATTGGCTCCATTATACTCACAACACCTGACAAGATCTAATGTAAATTTATCCCAGATGGAGACCTTGACTGCAGATCTTTGCGTAATTTTGAAGGAGAGCAATTAGCTTTCCTAAATTAAAATACCACCTTGTTTGGGACCACAAACTAAAAAGGAGGTTAATGTATACTCAAATGTTGGGCGCAATCCCTGTCAAACCTCAGAACCCTGTCAAAATCGACACTATAATCTGGAGCAGGTTTCCTTGTATCGTATGGAGAACATATCTTATTAAATAGACACACCTCAGAATCGATATAAGTTCATTGTTTTCCTCGAGCTTGCTTGTATAGCTACAATTTTGCCAAAATCCACAGCCCTGAAGTTCCCAGTAAACGCAACATATAAAGGTGGTCGACGTAACGTATAGAAGTCATATGACCCCAATATTATGAATGTATATTTAAAAGCATCAAGAGATCCCTGTATGATTTGTAAGTCAGCCACGCTTTCATTGCGGAGGTTCATGTGAACATGTTGAAAGACCTGATCACACGGCCCCTAGCACCGGCTTTGAGCGGCATTGGATACAAATATCCAAAAGCAATGATGTAATATCATTATCAAATCATCTGATGGAAAGTGATGAAGTATGTAATCATCAGATATAAGAAACGGACCAAACGCGACAAATATAACAGAGAATGCAAGTTTCGATTCAGAACACAAGTCGGTGAGACCCGACGCCGACCAAGCGCTTTATTCTCTACAAAAGCAGGTATATGAAGATTTCAGACTATAACCGGATGCGCGGGTCGCAGTGACCTTCCTCTTTTGACCGTTTGACCAATTTCACTGGATCCTAATTTTTGTCTCCTTGACCTTTTGCCTTTTGACGTCATTAGGCTTCTTATTTGTCTGATCACATACATATCCCTATAGTGTAATAGCACGGACATAACTTGCGACCACAAGATAGAAAACTGCCGGATATAGATCGGACAGGAAATGGATAGGCAGATATGTTCGCTTTTTGACGAGCGTATATAAACTAGGAGCAAGTCTAATTCTAGTATTTCGATGAACAAAGAGTTCACTTTTTCACTGACACTGATGGCAACTGGTGCTAAACTGAATCAGTGTGACTGACATGAAACTGTTTTACCTTCTTTCAGATGAAAAAAATGATCTTACCCTTATTGTACTGTTGAAAAGTGTCACTTGTAACTTTGAATAACATCATACGTAATGCTGTGGAATGTCAAATAGAATTATGTACCGGTAATCCGGGTTTTCCGATATAAATCTCAAACAATAACTTGTTTTTGCGTGGTGAGGCGTGAATCGAGAGCTTCGCTCGTAAATTTCTGAATAGTTCCCCCCCCCCCCCTCCCGTCACCCATATGCTTTAACGTGGAGCAATATCTCTAACTAGCGATATGACATCTTTTCAGCTTAGTTGCCAAAATGTTCATTAAAGGAGTACATACCTTATTGTAAATATGTTCATAGTGTAAAGATTATAGATTCTTACAGAAACACATCCGACTATATTTCTGGTTTTGAGGGTGATGAGATATTATTTTTATTACAATTTGTGCGGCCTTGTTCCCGCTTCGCTGGTCGACGTGGGCGCCACCATGTTGCCGTTGTGAAGTCCGCACTGATGATGTCAGTTATCAGGACAAGGTCAAGGCTCACACTTCCTGGGGCGTTCAAACAGCGAACACCTTTATTATTTTCTCTGATTCTTAATCGCGGGTAAATGTGGCGCGATTTATCCCACGTGAGTAATGTTTAAAAAAGAGTTGTTTTAGATTATCGCCCCGACTTAAAGATTGATGAAAGTTTTTTCAGCTGAGACGTTCCCGATTCACGATGAGCATGATTACATCTGAGCGGTGAAAAAAAAGAGTATCTTCGGCATCGATTCGGTTGAGTGACGATGCTATTCAGCGTTCGTAGATATTTTGTGTATTACTGTACCAAACTCATCTAGGTTGAAGATGGGTTGACCGGATTGTATCTTGTGACCAAACACGATCAGCCTTCAAATTCTATGACACTGTGTGACGTTTTTAGTTGTATACGCTCAGTTCCGCTCAACTAAAAACAACACTCGGCGTGACAATGTCGGAGCACAGCATGGCGTGGCGAGTAACAAATCTTCAATATTTTTTCATTCTAAAAAATATCTCCCGTTCAAAAATAAGGTAAGTATTCCTTTAAGGTACGCATAATGGTTCTTTCTTCAAATAATGGGGTAACTTGATTCAAATTTACAATATTTATATCGGATAATCACTGATTATAAACATGCCTCCATGCTGAGGCATAGGCAGAAACGAAAATCCACTATCCCAAAATTTACAGACGGAGCTCGCAACGGATTAGGCCTCACTGCGTAGATTCAATATATTGGAGATTTATATCACAAACATGGATTGCGTAACACGGATTGTATAGGCATGTTTAAAAAGTATCATGCGCTATAGTGAATACCACCATGCGTAATGATCACCACATGCGTAGTGCATGTATTAAATAACACGATACGTAATGTGAAATAGCATGCTGTTAAGTATCCTCCGTCTTTCATAATGTTTTGTAACTGGTTTTGTAATGTCTGAATTTTTTTATAAAAAAAAAATGATTATAACATGAGTCATGTTGTCCGATATATGTTTATATTTATATAGCATGGAAATAACTACATTGTATCTGAATTGAAAAAATGTGTTTGATGTGGTTATTTGATACAAAACACCAGTGAAGAGAACCGTTTATCATTAGCAGGTTGAGACAAGAGTAAAGAACAATTTGTCGATATTAGATTGATAGAAGTGTCGTGCAAATATACTGTCAAAAGCAGGTTGAGTTAAGCGTCGATATAAAAAAAAAACAATTTGTCACCAGCAGGTTGAGAGAAGGGTCGGCACAAACAACAATTTGTCAACAGCAAATTAAGGTTAGCATCGATACATGGACGATTTTCAATAGCAGGTTTTGAGAAGTTTTGTTACAAAAAGAGACAGTCTTGGATGTTGACGGAAGTGTCTGAGCAAACAGATCGAATGTCTCTAGTACACGTAGTTTGAAGAAAAGAGTCGATACAAAGAGACAAAATGTCTCTGTAGGGTTTCACGAAGTGTCGAAACCAGGAGATTCGTCGTTATAAAAAACAATTCGTCAATAGCAGGCGAATTGAAGCGTCGGTAGCAAGAAATAAAATTTCACTAGCAGTTTGAAGGAAAGCGTCGATACAAAGAAAAGGGATGCATCGGTGCCAAAAAATAAAATGGCAGGGAATGTCTGTACACAGAACAGTCCCTCAATAGCGAGTGAACGGAAGCGTTGGTAGCAAGAAATAAGATATCAAAAGCACTTTGAAGGCAAAAGATAAAAGGTCTCTAGGAGGATGATAAAGTGTCGGTACAAAGAACAATTCCTCAATAGCAGGTGAAGGGAAGCATCGGTACATAGAGACAAAATGAGTCTTGGTAGTTGAGGGAAGTGTCGGTACATATAGAGACACAATGTGTCTTGGTAGTTAAGGGAAGTGTCGGTACATGGAGACAAAATAGTCTTGGTAGTTGAGGGAAGTGTCGGTACATGGAGACAAAATAGTCTTGGTAGTTGAGGGAAGGGTCGGTACATAGAGACAAAATGAGTCTTGGTAGTTGAGGGAAGTGTCGGTACAAAGACATACGCGAGATCCTGAAGGATCTTGGCGCCCACCATCGTCCGATAATTGTAAGCTAATGACTAGAGGATCTTTTTGTTCATTGTTACTAAGAACAAACGATTGATTTGTAATTTTGTTTACAGAATTTCGAATCTGAGCGAAAAGGATCAGAAAAGGCCACTGAAAAACACCAAGATATAATCTAAGTTTCAGGAGTTTCAAAATTTCTAGAAACTGTACTTATGTCGGTTGTTATAATACAAGAGAAATGAGCAAAGTTAGTCTGAAAGTAAATGTACATGTACGGAGGATTCTTCGCCTTTGTTTCGTAGTATTTTTATTTATTTATTTTTTTGCACGTGTCATCATTGGGTACTGGAAGCGAAGACCAATCTCTTTGACACTTTGGCATGAGCTATGAAACATACTGTAGAGAATGTTTATTAGTCACACTACCATTTTCTCTAAATATTGTTGGGGAAATTGTCTGACTGCTAAATGTGTATTTGAGTGTCGTAGGTAAGTTTTGCAGGGTTATTACAGTCTGTCCCACATGTCTGATTTGTACCTGTATGAAATGCATTATCGCGGGACCAGTTTTCAACACTGTCATGTGTCTCTATTTTTGACCAGTTTTAGTGTTTACAATGGCTGAATTGTTTAAAATAACATGGTATCTGATGGAACCAAATGCCAGCTCACCTAGTAAATACTTGTTAGCTTGTGGTAACTCCCTGATTGCCTGGTAGATGCCTTTATTCCGTAAATTTGTATCACGCTCGTCTCCCGACGAGACCATGTTGCGGAGCTACATACTAGGCGCTCCGACGTACTTTGGACTTTAAATTTGGACAGTAAACTGTGTAAAAACTTTAGTAATAATTTCTAGTGGTATCTAGGTAAATATTTCAGTGGAAATTTAGTGTTGTTTCAGGGAAATTTGGTGAGTTTATTATGTTTTTGTGGATACTATAGTCATGGCTTGAATCGGCTGCAGACAGCTTTCGGTGGCTCAGCCAATCAACGTAGGAATTGTAGTCACGTGGTTTTACCTCTGGCGGGCTATATAAACTGGAGAGTAAGTATGTTCTTTGCATTTTGCCCCTTGTCACTGACGAGGTAGGGTCACCTTTTACTATGGGTGGCAGATGAATACTGGAGATGACTAATAAAGGGGATATCCTACTAAGGATATACTGGGGACGACCACTAGGATCCTATCATTATGATATCCTATAGGATATATCCTTGACCTCCCATAGTGAACTATCCTACAGGATATATATCCTAGATATCCTACTGTCTAAAATAGTATCCTATAGGATATATCCTTGACATCCCATAGTACACTATCCTACAGGATATATATCCTAGATATCCTACGTCTAAATGGTATCCTGTAGGATACTCCCCCTTGAGCATAATCATGATTAGTATCCTACACAAAGTATACTGTTCTATAGCATAAATGGTATCCTTTAGGATACTAATATCCTATAAAGCCAAATTTCAGTGTCAATCCCTCTCTAGTACAGAATGTATGTTATTGTTGATGTCAAGGATATGTATCCTTAAGCCATATGCCCAGAACGCAAATATAGTTACTGTCCTTCCAGGATACTATATCCTAGTATCCTATTTTTTTATAGGATATATATCCTGAATGTTCCAAATTTGATAATAACCCCATAAATATCACTCAAGGATACTTGGTATTGCTGGTATCAAGGATATGTATCCCTAAGCCTTTCATGAAGAAGACTCGGAGTATAACCCGTTGGTCAGAGGATACTGCAGAGGGTGAAAGTCCCTACCGGAACTGCAGGTGGACCGGGTTTGTGGCCCTATTCTTGGCTTTGGGGAATGGGATAGTATATCCTCCAGGATACTGTGTCTGGGAAACATGATCTATGGTACCGGCAATGCTGAGATAATGTTTGAGTGTATATCCTTCCGAAATTGTATATTAAACGTGCCTGTCAGAGATTAGTTATACTTGAACCCATCTAGGATATGTATCCCTACACCTTTCAATGAGGAGAACTGAGACCCGTTGATAAAGCATATCCACTTTAGAGGACACTGCCGAGGGTGAAAGCCCCTGGGTCCGGAACTGCAGGTGGACCGGGTTGTGGACCTATCTTACTCTGGGGAATGGGGCATATATCCTTAAGGATACCCAGATCATAGCTTCAAGTATTACTATTGCCTGGTGATGACACTATGGGTGGGTGGCCTGTATTAATCCTAATAGAAGATACTGTAGTGGGAGATGTCTGGAGATGTTAGTTCTGAAATCCAACCGTTTCATCCTACCAAATATATCCTGACGTACGGCCGAAGTACTCGCGGAGATATCCTTAACATATCGTGATGGGAATATCGTGAATTTCCAACATAACTTAACATATCCTATGGATATCCCGCATATATCCTGCAGCGTAAGCAGTATTCAAGCCATGATTATTGCGATCAGCCGCTATATTAAATTGTGGAATAGTTGTTATCGATGTCCTAAAAGCGACTATATAATTGATACCGGTACCCAGTATTCGATGCGCATATTCTGTTTTGATGAAATATCCTGAAGTATCCTTACGCATGTAAATACCTGTATATATATATCATGTTGCAGTTTATTGTTCATAATACAAGCATTATCATTGAACGTTGAATTATTGCCTTGTATCCTGATATATCCTTAAAGATATCCTTCGAATATCCTTATGGTACTCGAAATCTATCCTGAGGTATCCTGAAAGGTATCCTTAGAGTATCCTTGTTGTTCCGCCAGACTGGTCGCTAATGTAGTATCCTGGAACTATCCTGAGGGATATCTGGATATCCTAGAAACAAGGTGACCTAGATGTAATTGAGAAGTAATGATGTCCCACAGTGCTCTGCTATCATTTCCACTGGTGGATTGACTTAGATGAAGTCGACCCCTTACCAGCTCGATATACCACGAGTATCTGGCGAATAGTGGCGGACCCGTGTAACGAGCGCCATCCAGAGTAGACTGGGAATGAGACGCTACTAAGAAGAGATGTGATTACAACGCATTAATGTGATATCCTATGAGAAGCCCAATACAGATGCGCCTATGAGAGGGCCAGTACAGTTGGGTCTATTAGTGGGCCAGTACAGATGTGCCTATGAGAGGGCCAGTACAGTTGGGTCTATTAGAGGGCCATTACAGTTAAGCCTATGAGAGGGCCGATACAGTTGGATCTATTAGAGGGCCTTCCCTTATATGTGTTGTAATTACAGTTAAGCCTATGAGAGGGCATTTTTAGAATATAAAGTTGTCTATGAGGGTCGTGACACCTTACGTCACTGGTGGCAGCAAAACTATGAAGTGACACACACCAATGGATAAGAAATTCGTTACAATTGGTGGCAGCGGTGGGATAGTAGTGCATTGTGGGATGTAAATAAATGTGTTTCTGATGGCAGAACAAAGTCTTGAGATGTTGGATGATGCTCACGATAACCTGGCTGATGAAGGTGGCGCAGAAGAAGAGGTGGTATTTCGTCAGTTTCGGAGAAGGTCACGGAGGGGCGAACCAGCTTCTTCAGATGATGAAGATGAACATACAGGGGGTGGAGATAGTGATCAAATCCACTCCAGGAAGTTGACTGTGAGACCGGAAACATTTACTGGAGATGGGTCGTGGCTGGAATATCTGAGTGTATTCAACACTATCGCTAAGATAAACCACTGGAGGCAAAGAGAGAAGGCAGCCTATCTCTTCACGCACCTGCGCGGTCCAGCCAGGCAGATTGCTTGCAGCCTATCCCCACAGGAGCAGAGAGACTTTGAGAAATTGACTCATGTGCTGACAACTCGGTTTGGTCCAGGAGAACAGGCTGAGCTTTATCTGGTAGAGTTGCGGAATAGACGTAGGGGACGTGGAGAAGGACTACGGGAACTTGGACAGTCCATTAGGAAGCTCGCTGATCTTGCTTACCCAGATATGACAGCGGTGCAGAGAGACCGCCTTGCCAAGACTCATTTCGTAGATGCGCTTGAGGATTCGGAAACACGAATGAGGATTTATCAAGGCAAACCAGTAAATTTGGAGCAGACAGTTACTATCGCTTTAGAGGTAGAGGGTTTCAGGAAAATTGAAGCAGCACGACAGGAGCAGTCTTCCAGGAGGCATGTTCGTGAGGTAGAGACTCTCCCTGATCAGGCCAAGCTCAGGCTTGAGAAGATTGAGCAGCAGCTTCAGACATTACTGACGGAAGTAACTGCAAGAAATGCTATTCAACAGGAAGACCGGAGTACATTCAGAAGACGAACTCTCTCAGATGGTGAGTGTTACTTATGCCGGAATAAAGGCCACTATAAGAGTCAATGCCCCTTGTTGAATGATGGGAAACCGGAATTGAAGAAAGATGGTGCTCTTGGTAAAAAACCGGGAAACTAGGAATGACTGATTCAGGAGGCTTGAATCCAGTCATAGATGGAGACGAGACGCCTCAATCTCTAAATGTAAATCAGAGTGTATTGAATAAAGATGTATTTTCTATTGATTCTGGTTTCCATGTTAACGGTTGTGTTTCAGGAACTGACGTTCATTTTCTAGTTGATACAGGTTCATGTGTAACGATTTTGTCTAAGGAGATGTACCAGCAGATACCAGTTGAAGTTAGACCTCAGTTGGAGCAGTCGACCATAACTTTATGGGCAGCAGACAAAAAGCCTATAAGTGTCTATGGTGAGTGTGTGACAGACATAGGAATTATGTCAACCCCCGTTGTGCTGACTGTGATGGTAGCAGATATCCAGTCAGAAGCTATTCTTGGAATGGACTTCCTTTGTAAGTATGATGTACGACTACACCCCAAGAGTGGAAGTCTGACCTGTGGAGAAGAGCAAATTGTTTGCCAGAAGGTGGTTAAAGAAGAGACGAGATCATGTCGTCTAGTTTTGGCACAGAATACAACAGTTCTCCCGGGAAGTGAAGCGGTATTACCATGTCGATCTACATCTCCATCGAGTTGTGGCAAATGGGCTATAGTCGAACCTGGATCTTCTTTGGAAGGACGTCTGGTAGTCGGTAGGGTACTCCTGGATACGGAGAGAGAGATGTTCCCTGTGAGGGTTTTGAATGCCAGCTCTGAAGCAGTAGTAGTATACAAGGGGACAACTATGGGGGAGTTGGAAACCATCAGTCGGTGCCATACTTTCATTCCAGAGAATGATCCAGGAATAGCGGAGGATTGTTCCTTTTTACAGGTGAACACAGTTGATATGGGGGAGACAACTCTACCTGAGCATCTGCAAGATCTATACATGAGAAGTACCGCTGACATAAAAGAGGAAGATAAACTGAAAGTGGCTTCATTGTTGAGGCGATTTCAAGATACCTTTGCCAAATCAGATGCCGACATGGGATGTGCAAGAGAAGTTCAACATCATATTGAGACAGGAGATGCTCAACCTATCAGACAGGCTTTCAGACGTTTGCCTTTTCAGAAACAGTCCGAGGTAGATAAGCTGATTGAA